>JADGJF010000258.1:0-26096 GCA_027596845.1 Quaeritorhiza haematococci | reverse complement strand
GAGAAAGGGCAGGTGAAGGGGAAGGGCAGGTGAAGGGGAAGGGCAGGGAAAGACTTGAGAGGAGAAAAAAGAAATTGGTGAGCACAAAGTCATACACATATGCTGGCTAAAAGCGCTCCAGACTTGTAAGAGCTGCAGTATTGCGCTCAGATTGCCGCCCAAAAAAAGCTGCTACAAAGTGTCGGCCTGCAGACTGACCAGCAAACCCTTTGTCTGATCTGAATTCTCTGACGTCTCTTATGTACATTGGCGGGATGAATTGTGGCGAAGAGAATTCCAAACCGCCAAGGTATGCAAAGGATTGAACTCATAACAGCGGCGGGGTGCCTAAGATGGGGATCGCGATGCGATTGTGAAGAGACGAGATGCTCTTGGCCGATGTAGCCGATGTCGGCACCCCTCGCCATCTTACCACACTGCCACAACCAGACCTGTGCCAGACCGCTGACGTGAAAGTCTGCTTTTGAAAGGCCTGTCCCACCCAAAGTAGCACCCCTGTGTTCCCGGACAGCAAGCATTCAGTTATGGCCACTGTAGAAACCAACCCGCGCGGGATCCCGAAGGCCCCCTTCGTGGTAAGTTCCATCCACGAGCTGAAGAGCTGATCAAGACATTCATGAAACGTTTGAGACGGATGTTATCTTGGTCTTGATTTTGGGTTTCGAGAAGTCTCCCGAGAAGACTTTACTTGACTTCTTTGGCAATGGATGCTTGGCACATGGAAACAGTTGGCGAGTCGGATATTGTGGAAAACGAATTCGTAGATTGAAGCTCATGCAAGGGATGAAGAATCGTGTTACTGCGTTACTGCGAAAAGGAGGGTTAGATGTGGATGATCTGGATGGGGGAGGGTCATCCGTCACAAGAAGATATATTTGGGTTGGGTAGGCAAGAAAAGTGGAGCGGGAGGTGATGGGGATACGCCACCATCATGATCGGAAGCAGGACTCTTGATGTTGTTTTGTGTTCGGGGGCAGAGCGGGGTGATTGCAAAAACCGAAAGATTTTGAAATGACTTCGAGCGGCTTTCTGTGTCCTTGAATATTTTAACCATGATGATAGAGTTTCTGCCCAGATATTAAATCGGTCGACTTAACGTATTTTTTTCATTTTATTCTTTCTTGAAACCCTGGATTCGTGAATTCAATAGGATAAGGTCGAGGAATTCGTCTCAGACGGTCAAGTCGAGCCCGTCTTGAGGAAATTCCAGGAGATGATTGCGTACGTTGCGGCCTCAATGGCTCATGTTTGTGTTGTTCTTACGATTTTGACCGTGCTGACCCCTTTTCCGTTCACTTTCACAACAGAAAATATAAATATATGGAAATTCACCTTTTGCAGAAGCGGAAAAGCCTTGAGACCAAGATACCCGAAATCAGCAAAACGCTGGACATGGTCTTGTTTTTGGACGAGAAAAAGGTATGCGCAGAGATCAGAGAACTTTGCTCCACGGAAACTTATGCTGAATAATGCTTCATTATTCTTCAATGTTTCCTTTCGATATCGATATGTGCACAGGACTCGGACGAGCCGATTCAATCGGTATATGAGTTGAACGACACACTGTATGCGCACGCCAAGATCCCCTCAACCAAGACAGTGAATCTGTGGCTCGGGGTGAGAGACCAAACTCGAATGAATGATCCTTCTTACCCGTGCGATCTGAAAAGTGGCTCACACATTACCTTCCGTTGTGTAGGCGAATGTCATGCTTGAATACCCTATCGAAGAAGCCCGGGATCTCCTCAAGGAGAAGTTGGGCAACGCAAAGCGGAGTATGGGCCAAGTCAAAGAGGATCTTGAGTTCTTGCGGGATCAAATTACAACCATGGAAGTCAACATCGCGAGAGTATACAACTGGGATGTGAAGAACCGGAGATCGAAAAAGGCATGAAGAAGGGAAAGACAATCATAGCAGAAGGCCGGAGTGGTAAGGGACGGAGGAAGCCCTCTGAAGCAGCTTCCAAAGTCTATATGATGTACAGTGGATGGGAATCCAAGATAGACAAATCTCTGTTATTTACATTCCGACTTCAGTAATGTATTCTGTTTCTCTTGGCACTTTGAAAACCTCATGATGGAGAAAACGGTGGCGTATAAGGTAAAGAGCGAGACGGAGTAGATATCATGATTGCATAGAAGGGATTGCAGGAACAACGACCGCCCTCTTGCGTGATCGCTCGGTTTGTCGGAGTGAAAACGGCAAATGAGGCGCTGGAACGTGAGGGAAAACGACGGAAGCCAAAGCTTATCATGGGAGATCTGTTTGTGCACACCTTTTTCAGATCAGCCTGGTACATGCAGCCGTTGGGATGCACAGGAGACGTGTACGGGACTTTGGCGTCACAGTGAGTACAACGCTCTGAAGTCATAGTGACCCCCTGGTCGAAATACCTAAAAAAAAAGAGATCGTGGATGCTCTAATAAAAAAGCCCGTCTCACCCCGTTCCCGTTTCCGCTTTTCGAATCTCAATCCCACTTCAAAGTTAACCCCGTACGTCGCGCTACCCCCGCTACCCCCTCGTCAATAACTGCAATGGCCATCAAGAAGGTAACCGTGATTCTCTTGTCATTCCCGCGACGTTGTTCTGGTTCGCGGCGGGGCCTCACGCCTTTCAATCCCCATCGTTCAGCGATCTCCAGTCGCATTCTGTGTCGATGCTGGTGATGTTTTCGTTCGCCTCGGGGAGTACCCATCTCCTAACGATCCGTCATGTGTTCCTCCTTCCTTACCTGCCCCCCTGCAATAGGTACACGCCCGCCAAGTCTTCGATTCCCGTGGTAACCCCACCGTCGAGGTTGAGGTCACCACCGACAAGGGTATCTTCCGTGCCTGCGTTCCCTCTGGTGCCTCCACTGGTATTCACGAAGCCCTTGAGCTCCGTGATGGTGACAAGAGCGCCTGGATGGGCAAGGGTGTCTTGAAGGCGGTTGCCAACGTCAACAATGTCATCGCCCCCGAACTTGTCAAGGCCAACCTCGACGTCGCTGACCAAACTGCCGTCGACGACTTCTTGTTGAAACTCGATGGCACTGAAAACAAATGTAAGCTGGGGGAAAGTCTTCGATGTTGATCAATTCAGTCAAACTTTGGATATCCACCATGGTTTCCGAGATCATCTTTATTGACTTCAATTTCTTGAACTATTGGGAATAGCGAAACTTGGTGCCAACGCCATCCTTGGTGTGTCCCTTGCTGTCGCCCGTGCTGGTGCTGCCAAAAAGGGAGTACCTCTCTACCAACACCTTGGCGAGCTTGCTGGCAACAAGCCCCCATTCGTCCTCCCCGTCCCAGCCATGAACGTCATCAACGGTGGTTCCCACGCCGGTAACAAGCTTGCCATGCAAGAATTCATGATCATGCCCACTGGTGCCTCGTCCTTCTCTGACGCTATGAAGATCGGGTCTGAGGTCTACCACCACCTCAAGGCCGTCATCAAGAAGAAGTACGGTCAGGACGGTAAGTTGCTTGATATATGAAGATCTTAATGCATTTGTGCCGATCATCGGTTTCGTCTTCAATCTGTCCCTCTAACGCGTCACCCGTTTGCTGTCCTCGATCTCTCTCTCTTCTAGCCACCAACGTCGGTGACGAAGGTGGTTTCGCCCCCAACATTCAGGACAACAAGGAAGGTCTCGAACTCCTCAAAACCGCCATCGCCGAAGCTGGTTACACCGGCAAGGTCAAGATCGCCATGGACGTTGCTGCCTCCGAGTTCTACAACGAAGGCCAGTACGACCTCGACTTCAAGAACCCCAACTCTGACAAGAGCAAGTGGCTTCCTGGTGAGAAGCTTGCTGACCTCTACAAGAGCTTCGTCAAGGACTACCCCATTGTCTCCATCGAGGACCCCTTCGACCAAGACGACTGGGCATCTTTCCAGCACCTTAAGAGCGAGATCGGCGAGGCCGTCCAGATTGTCGGTGATGACTTGACTGTCACCAACCCCAAGCGTATCCAAACCGCCATCGAGAAGAAGGCTTGCAACGGTCTTTTGCTCAAGGTCAACCAAATCGGTTCCGTCACTGAGAGTATCAAGGCGTAAGTATCTGGGCTTCAAATCACCCTTGGAGTGTACGAGCTTTCTCTTGTTTCCTTGATGTGTCCATCTCTGACTCCAATCCGTATTTCCCTTCCTTCGCCTATTCGCGATCTTCTAGTGCCAAGCTTGCCCAACAAGATGGCTGGGGTGTCATGGTCTCCCACCGGTCCGGTGAAACTGAAGACACTTTCATCGCCGATCTCGTTGTTGGTCTCAAGACGGGTCAAATCAAGACTGGTGCTCCTTGCCGGTCTGAGCGGCTCGCCAAGTACAACCAGATTCTCAGGATTGAAGAGGAACTCGGTGCCAACGCCATCTACGCTGGCGAGAACTTCCGCAAGGGCGGTCATTAAATATAGAGAATGCAATCTTTGGATCTTTTTGGGTTGAGCGCAATTACCCTTTTTTATATTTTGTTTTTTGGCGCTTTGTACTTCTACGTAGAGCCCATTTTGTTCTTTGCTGATGCGCACTTGTAAGTAGCCTTGTTTGAGGGAAAATACACGCAGCATACCATGGATAGAAGTGACTCATGACTCTGCTCATGACTCAATTGCTCTGAAAAAGACTTTTCGCAAGAGACTGAAAGTGAGTTCCCAGTTACGGGGAAGGGGCCATCAACTCAACGTTCAGGACGGCCAGTAGCTCGTACTCCCAGACTCTGTGCAGCGCTCTGTGCATGGAAATCATTTTCCGTGTTGATCTCGAATCTTGACTCTAAACTCTATCTTCAATACAATCACTCTTATTCTGCAATGATCGCCACCCCCACCTTTGATGCCCGCCACCGCACATGGGATGCGCGCGAAATATCCTTGGCCAATTCTTCCTCAAACCGAACATATCCAGCCCAGTATTCTGTCATTACAAAGAAACAGACAGGATTAGCACAGCAACAACCTCACTCGCAAGCAAAGCCCAGCCGCACCTCCTCTCTCTCCCAAAACGCCCCCCAAAGAAGGCAACACTTACCGCCCTTCACTCTCCCCCTCTCATCTTCCACAATCCTCTCATAAAACCCTCTTATTCTCTTCACACACTCATTCCTCCCCCTCGCCGGGCCAGCAACCAACATTTCCATCTCCTTCTCCTCAATATCCACACAGCATTTGAGGAACTCGGGGGTGATGACAGCGCGAAGGGCTGTGCTGTTTGTGAGTTCGTCGATTGTGGAACGGACGGATGTGATGATGTTGGTCGAAGCAGATGGGGAGGATTGGGAGGTGTAGAGGTAGTTGAGGTACAGCGCAAGGAGGGGTGTTTGGTGTTCTGGTCGGAGACGGAGGAAGGAGGAGTGGGAGATGGATGCCTGGAAGAGAAATGTGTTGTGAGTGTGAAGGGTCTTTGGTGGCAGCCGTGAGATGGGCAAGGTGGGTGCAAGCGATTGACACACAGCTGCGACACTTACCATAAAAGCGTCCTCCACAAACTTTCGCACGATCTGCTTTCCGGAATGTGACGACGCAGGGACGCGGTCGAACAGCCATGTGCAGTATTTTGCCCAGATCCTTCCACAAGCCCTTGTCGTCGCATCAACATTCGCGGGTGAGGTACTCGTCAACGTCGCCGCCGAGACACCCGCCAGTGCCTTGTGGAACAGCTCGTCAGTGTCCTTCAAACTCTTCATAAACTCATCTTCCGTCACGGCAAGATCCTCATTACTGCCCTCTTCCTCGTCGTCGTCATCATCATCTTCCATATTACGCGGGAACAGAGCAGCAACGTACGCGTCTAGGTACGTTTCCCACACCTTTAAGCTGCTTGGGTGAGTTTCAAGGGCCTTTTCGAGGATGTCCAGGCGGGTTTTGGAGAGGCGGGATGAGGTTTGGGAGGACTGTTTGAGGGGTGAAGCACGAGCGTACCACTCGAGATACATTTCCTCGGTGGCAAGTTTGCAGGCGTGGGCACGCCCGCAGACGTTCTGGAATGTTTTGGTGAGGAAGAGTTTCTACAAAGGGCAGGTATAGAGATAGGAAAAGGTGACGATGTTAGCCACGCAAAATAACGACTTGCGAAGCTGTACGCAGAGCTTTTTAAGATATTTACCAAGTTTTCCTCATCAACGCGATTGAGCTCGTCGCGAACGAAGTGCATGAATCGCGTCCACATTTGTGGATGTGGAAGATCCTAAACAACGTCAAAAAGGAACGAATGGAATTGGTTGAACGGTCAAGTCGGCTTCACGCAAATACCATCAGCAACTCGACCTTTCGCGGCAGATAGATATCTCACCTCAACAGCTTGGTTGTAGTCCATGATGCACTTCTTGAGCACCGCAGGGTACCCAGGGTCTGCCGCACCATCGGCCAATGGCTCCAGGGAGAAATGGCGCTCGCAGAGGACGGCTCGGGCATCAGGTGAGTCGGTGAAGTCGGCAAGGATGCTGAACATGATGTAAATGGGGAAGATAATTAGTACGAAGTTGAGATATGACCTCATCTCCCACAATCCCCGGGTGGTCGCGATTATTGTGGAAGCTTACCTTTCATAAACATCTTGTTGCGCCGCCTTCGTCTCGGGTCCGAGTTCGCGGTAGAGTTTCAGAAACTCACGCCTGAAATCGAGGTCACGGGGGACAGCTGTTGCCATTCGTGGTAAGAATTATTGGTTGATTAGCAAGGATTCTTCAACTAAATTGGAGCGTGTCTAGTATAGAGTGCACCAAAGGACTTGTTGGTGCTTCACAACCGACCTTTAATTGCATTTTTGTAGACGGCCCTCGGGATTGCATATTGCAACACCATCTGCTGCATATCCGACAGGCTCTTTTGGTCAGACATCTTGTCGTCACTTTCGGTAGTCGTCTTCGAAATGACCGTGTCCTGAGGTGATACGTATGAGCGTGACCATTGAAAAAAGTGGTTGGTCAGGCTCAGACTTCGACGTTTCTAAGGAATAGAAGGTTTCTCCACCATCCATTCAGACCATTTACATACCTTTCCGAGTTGCGGACCACTCGAGTTGGTTTCTACCTGAAGCTGAGGAACGACTACATTGACTCCATTCCCACTTTCTTCATCATCCTCATTCTCTTCGTCATCATCGTCCATATCCGCACTTTCCTTCTCCTTCTCCTCGACATCCATCTTTGTAGATCCAGCACCAACACCACTATTCCCACCGAAGAGAACCTTCCTCCTCAGCTTGATCTTCTCCACCCAGAGCAACTCCAACTTGAAATACTCGATCCATAGCTTTGTGCACTCGGGGTTGATGCGGATACCACGTTGGAGAAGGACACGTGATGATGTGATGTTGTTGTTTTCGGAGAATTCGTATGAAGCGGCAGCGATCCAGAAAGTGGGTTTGGTCGGGTGAAGTTGGATTGCTCTTAATTCCACCCCCAAGAACAAAAAGGAACATTAGTATCTGAAATTTCTCAAAAGTTCTCATTAAAGAGAGGACTGATCCGAAAAGTTCTTCACAAGAAAAGAATCCCACTTGTCTCAACAACTCACTTGGCAAAGTTCCTCCCAAGTGCCTTGGAGCTCCCCACGCTCTTGCACCATTCAAAGTACTGCACCCAAAGTGCCTCGTCCCCACCAAACTTCTTCAGCGTTTTCTGGTATAGCGAATGGATCCTCTTTACCAAACTGAAATCCGATACCGTCACTACAGGCCCAGATTTCGTGTTGTCCTTCTTGTCACTTTTCGTGGCGGTTTGATCCAACCCCAATCGCTTCTTCCTTTTTCGTCTTAATCTTTCAAGGTTAATTTCGTATTCAATGTAGCGAAGGAAGTCGGATTTTTTGGAGATGCGGCGGTGGAGGGCGTATTCGAAGGAGGTGCGTTGCTTGACGATGGATTTGATTTCGGTCTTTTCGAGTCGTCGGATTAGAAAGGAAGTTCACGATTTTCAAAACAGGAAATTCAAGATGATACGGTCAGTCTTCGAAGGACGTCTCATTCTCCAACGACCAGCCTCCAATAATCAAGACAAACTGACAAAGGGTGTTATGGGCTCCTACCTTGGAGAAGATGCCCTTTTCTTCCAGATCTTTGAGCTCCGGGAGCATACGCTCCAAGTGATAGTGGACTGAGTCACCCATTTTCACCGAGACCTGGCTGTTCTACAGGGCGTTTCAGAACACTGAGCGGGAATATGTCGTGACCTTGAACTCGTCGTGCGCGCTCGTGTGTTGGTTTTCGACGGGAACACAAGACAAAAAGAAAGAAGGTGTCCTTGGGTACACAATGTGATACGGGTTCTTGATGGCTGACAGTTCGAACTTCGAACTGCCAGTCCAGACTCGGCACGCTGCAGACTGCGCTGTAGAGACTATATCAGTCTTGCCCTGAGTCTTGCCTACCTATTTCCTTATTTTCTTGTTGACCGGAACTTCAGTTGAATTTTGACAATCCATGTCAGTCCTATTGTGCTTGCGGGCCAAACGTCAACGCGCTTGAAGGTTAGCGAGAACGTGAGGTTTAGAGAAAGCTTAGTTCCTTCAAGTTTACGCTGAGCGGATCCCTACACGTTGACACTGCGCTGACTGATGCGTTGTCTTCTCTGAACGATCTGGATGATGACCCAGACGACCACCATGAGCAGGGACCAAGCAGGGATAAGCAGAGCGGTGGCCTGATTAGAACTACTTGAAACTATTAGAAGTCCGTTTCGTCTAACACTCTGTGCTCTAGTCCAGGTCCAGTGCAGATTCAGCGAGGACGTGAGCAGGGACGTGAGCAAGGTGTGGGTGTACAAATGAAAGTTGGCGTGGGCGCACAGTTGCACTCATTTTTTGGCATCTCGCTTTGCGTCACGCAGGCGTCGCGTCGGGCCCGGCAGAGCCGCGCAGCACTCGCAGCATGATTAAAAGGTGGTTTCGGGGCGCGGTCGTGAAACCAGTTGGAGCGCGAAAGGTTGTTCTTTCATAATCATGATGGGACGGCCTATGTCTGGGCTGCGTGAGGTGCAGAACCAGCAGAACCGGTAAGTGGTGGAGCTTGGTCGACTTGGCCCATTTGGCTTACCTATACTCGGCGTGTTTTCTTATTAGAGTTGAAAACCACGACACCAATGTCTCAAACGATAAGATTGTGTCAACTTTATTATCTGGACGAGTGTGTTTCCATGGCGTTTTCGTTTGTGATGGGTCTATAAAAGTAGGTCCTTTGGTGAACAGAAGAAAGCTGAGGCAAGAGGTGGAGCTTCAAGAACGAGAAAACTGTAGACGAAATCCAGAAAACATTCAGACTAAGACGCAGATTCAAAAGATGATGAAAACTTGGACTACTCTTCTGCCATTGCTCTTAGGAGCCACGATCGGACTTTCTGTTGTGGACGGTCTCACCATCCCGGATAAATCTGGTCTTCTGGAGCGTCGTGACTCACAACCGGCACAGTTCGAGTATTTGGTAAATGATGAAGACCGCAACATCAGTGCCCTCGCCACGATGATCGCCAGGATTTTGGCCGGCCTCGAAACCGCAGCTGCTACAGATTTACCAACAGCAACCGCTCCAGCTTTAGAAAGCACAGAAACAGCAACAGCCTTACCAACGGCGACCACTCCAGCTTTGGAAAGCACAGAAACAGCTACGGGCACAGCAACAACAACCGCAACGACAACGGCCCTTCCACGACGGCGTAGAAATAAAAATAAGAACAGTGGACGGAGAAGGAACAGGACTCGAACTGTGCAAGTTACGGCGACGTTACCATCAGATGCAGCACAGTCAACTGCGACAATTTCCGCAGTTCCGGATATCACAGTGACCGTGGCGGCTGCAGCACCCACATCCGCGTCAGCAGACAGCCAGCCTGAACGCCAGCAAGGCCAGCAGCAGGCTGCGAATAGACAAAACAAGAACAACCAAAACAGAAACAAAAACGGGGTGAGACAACGACCGACGCCAACCACGACCAGCGATGTAAACGAAAACGCAATTCCGACCACGACTACCTCGTCAACAGTTGCTTCGCAGCCAACAGATGAGCCAGCAACCACAACTACGGGGGCCTCTGAGTCGACACCGTCCGCTTCGCAGCCCGTTGCCGGTCCGGAGGATGTTGTGTTCATCAACAACAATAATAACAGGAACCGGAACCGTCAGCGGTTGGACGAAGCGAACTGACCTGAGAAGCAAATGTGCGTCCACGAAGTAAAGATCCAACACAGGATGTAGATATTGCGAAGTGTGTTGTGCAAAGAAATGTAAATAAAGTGTATGAATGAGGCCTGCGTTTGACTTCGGCAAGAAAAAACCTATGGTTGAATGATATATATATCTGTCAAAAACAGACATCGAACACTACTTACGACGCTGGCATGCCCAAGAATGATTGTCGGACGTGATGATGTTGGGAACTAGGAAATAACTTGCTGTATTTTGATCGGGCGCTATTGTAAACATGGCTGGATCGTACCCAGGATCGTACCATATCTCACCACTTGGGGCCTACTTCGGGCCAGGCTTTTCGGTCTGGAGAAGTCGCCCTGCGACCAAAAATCATCCCAAAAGGTCGGACTCGGGTCACGACTCTTCAGACCGGTCTGAGGTCGGACTTTCAATTTTTGTTACACCAGACAAAAATTAGGTGTCCTCAAGCGTATTTCCCTGAATCTTCACGTGGAGATAATTATCTTCGAACACCAAGATCTTGTTCAGAAATCCCACCATACCATTCTGCCGCCGTTCTGCATACCATTACCACAATGAAGACACCGCAGAGTATTCTGACCGTCGCCTCAGGAGGATTTATTTCTGAGAGTTCTGAGCTAATAATTGATATTCCTCGTGCATTTTATCTCAGACGTCTGGATTCGTGACCTGATGCGTGGCGATTTGTTGGAATGGCAAATTCGTACGAACAGCGCACACCAGAGCGCACACACAGATGTAAGCTTTATGAATGAAGACTTCGGGCAAGTATAAAGAAGCCGCAAAATTCAAACCACAAGGAAGGAAACACGCACACTAACGAGCCTGAACCAGCGGAGCTTAGTCACTTCACTTCATCGGAACACAATGCCCGTCATCAAATCTCTGCTAGCCTTATTGCTCCTTACCACATTTGCACCCATGCACGTACTTGTAGAAGCCCGTTTGAATCAGACAGCAGCCAAGCTTGGACCTCGCGTTTCGCCAACGACCGTTGTGGCTGCATCAGGGACCCCAGAGAAGGCTACCGACTTGGACTCATCGGAACTAACCAACAACAATGACGGTCAGTCGGGACTCCTGGGGGCCGCGAAAGGAAGGATCAGGAACAAGATCCGGAACCGGATTCGGAGCCGAAATCGGAACCGAAATCGGAACAAGAACAAGAACAAGAACAAAAATGTCAACCAAAACAAGAATGCCACGGTTATCGGCAACGGAGCAGGGCAGATGAAAAACACAACGGTTGCTTAGTTAAAACGAACTTCTTTTATTTAAGTATGTGATGTTTTGCGGTTGGGGATATTCCAGCTGGAGGCACCTGTAAATACCTGGCGATTCCCGTATATGTAGCTGTAAATATATTCAACCTGGAACAACTTCCATTGTACCTAAAATACCATGCGCTAAATTTGGAGCGGCCGAACGGACAGTCATCCTTCCCCTCTCTCTGCGCTAGTTGCTCATTGCGCAGTCTAATTTTGTGGTGCCTTTTTTAGTCGTGAGGCAGGTGATGAGCAGGTGGTGAGGTTTTCTTTTTGAGCGGAGTTTGACGGAGCTTGTGATTTGTGTGCAACCAGGGTCCCTTCCCAAGTCTCGAACACACCCTCCACACTCCACACGCCTCATAAGGACCTCATATACTCCAGAAGCCCATGCTATTTCGAGCTATCGGCGCTTCTGATATCACCTAGCACTCGATGTAAGCCTGCCTCATATCATCGTCTTCTCGCTCCCATCAGTCCCACCCTCACTGAATAAGACTGTTCCCAGCTCAAGGAGTGCTTGACCGAACCTCCATCAACCGTGTGGACCACAGATATTCGTATCCGGAGTCTGTGAATCATCCACTAGTTCTGAATTAACGTCCATGAGGAATTGATCGGTTGGTTAGTTTGCGTCTGGGTCTTGCTACATACTGTGGTTGACAAGCTTTGACATCGAGGCCTCCCTTACTTTCACCCTTCTCGTTACCTGTTTTCAGACGTTATGCTAAAACTCATCGACGGTATTTCCACGCTCGATATGGAAGGAGCATCACTGGAGGAACCTCTTGATGGTGCCGTGCTGGCACCTCCTGGTATCCCTGATCAAGGATCTCTGCACATTCCATTGCTGGCATCTGGAGAGACAGGAATAAGTGCGAATCGCCGTCGTGAACAGTCAAGTCGCCCGTGGATCTTTCTATTCCTTAGCGCTATTGTGCTGGTCGGAAATTACTATGTATGTACAATGACATTGAAAAAAGACAGGATATTCGCTTTAGAATCAATTTCCAATGTCTTACCCTCGTGTTTCCCCAGGTTTACGACCTTCCCGCGGCCTTGAACAGACAGCTTGCAACAGTCTTAGGGAAAAGGGGTGAAGTTGCTTCCAACCAAACGTTTATCCCTGGCATATATCAGAAAGATCTTTCTGAATTCATCGACGGACAACAATATGAGAAGTGGCAACGCAACTTCGCCTTTTTTTACTCCACGTACTCAAGCACGAACATTTTGATGCCGTTCGTCTGCATTACGCTTGTTGATATACTTGGTAAGTTGCCAAAGATCAGGAGGTTTGGTACAGGAAATCGAGGAACTTGAAGGATCAATCTATGGAATAGGGACTTATGCGTCAAATCGACAAACAGGCCCGCGCAAGATGCTGTTAGGTCTTTCAACGGCAACTACCATTGGTGCAATCCTTTTCGCGGTCGGCATATCTCAAAGTAAACTATGGGTTGCGCTAGTTGGGCGACTTTTATCAGGCCTTGCAGGTGAGCCGAATAACGAGCTCTGTAACCTTGGTTTCCATTGGCTTCGGAGCTTTATCACCTCATGAATAACACTGGACGTTAATTAGGGGAATCTCTTGGGGTCGCCCAAGCTCGCTTGACTTGTCGATGGTTTGGTGCAAGAGACATCGCCTTTGCCCTTGGATTGAATCTCGCAGTAGCGCGGTTCGGTTCTGTATTAAATGACGTTACTTCCCCATGGATTGTCGACACGGTCGATCAATTGCACAACGAAGGATTCTTGTTGCCTCTTGGTACTTTGCTGACCTCCAACTCGTCCACCGTGAGCGAAATATCTCAGCTTTTCATGCCCAACGGCACCGTCGCTGCTCTGTGGTTCGGTGTTCTTGTGTGCTTGGCCTCTCTTATTGCGGCAGGACTCCTTGTGTGGTTCGATTCACTGTCATCGACAATCGGAAGTCAGGTTCAAGTTCCTTCGCGGCAGAATATGTACAACACCTTCAACGAAACTCCACGTCACGAAGCTTCACGTCACGTCGAGTTTGGGAGTCATAGATACTTTCATGCCAGAATGGAGACCAGAGGGACACAAGAAAATCGCAACATTCGAAGTTTTCGGCGTGCGACCACCGTTGATTGCGAAAGGCAGCGCTTTTTCCATGACATGAGTCGATCTCCTCCTCCAAGGATGGCACCGGTGGAGACTGTCATAAATCCGACAGGCGAGCGTGTTCCTCAACACTTTGGACGAGCTGCTTACTTCGACGATGACGCAGATGTCGAAAGCAGCAGCGAAGCGGATGACTTGCCACCAAGGAGAAGTTCCCAAGCCCCAAGGCCCGGTTCTCGTTCAGATCACGATTTGAGGAGCTCACAGAAGCGATGGACCTGGACGTCCGCCAGCGATGATGCGCAAATAAGTGGAAGAGTAGTGAGTGGTTTTTACGATACTGAGACAACCTCCAGTGACTACGTTTTCGGTGTGCCACTTCCCACGGGTCTCGCTTCTCCTGCTAAAACCGATGTCGATGCGGCTTTGATTAGCGGGGACGACGACAGAGAGCAGGAAAGTACACAGCTCAAATTTTGGAGTCGTCGAGGAAAATCAGGCGTTTGGCGCACGATAGACAGTGATCGGATTTTCAACAGCCTGGGTTTGTCCTCTGGACCTTCAGCAGTAGGTCACAGCGCGACAGGAATTTTGACACCTCCTGAACTCGATGGAGAACGTGATGGAGAACATAAAGCTACACTCCGTCTACAGAAATCAGCGGGCCACGAGGAAGAACGGCAAAGTCGCTGGGATCGGATGAAATACCATGGCAGTCACGATGCGCATGCGTATGGAGACAGTACGTTCACCAAAAACACCAGCACAAAATCTTCCTCTCGTCTTCGAAAGAAAAAAATCAGGGCCAGAAGAAATGGAACAGAGCGTGGCAGGAAGGCCCGCAGATCAGCCCTCGAGTTAGCGTCGACCACAACAAATGCAAATGGACTTGATGATCTTGTGTATGCCACAAATAGCGAAGATCCCGTGGAGGCTGGACGTGATTATGCACCATATGCTCTACACTCTCCACATCCCAACGATCTCGTTGATGCATCAAGCGAAGGACTTGACCAGAGCTCGAGCGAAAGTGTGTCCATATTTCATCAGTATTCACGGAAGGCGACGAGTGCGGTGCGTTTGGGCTATCATGAAGACCTCCTCCCGTCTCTCGGGCTCGGCGATAGCGATTCCGACTTCGAGAGCGAAAACGAGAGATTGGGACCTCCTTATGCATCGCTCGAAAACCAATTTCATACTGTTTGTAATAGAGATCTAGATCAGGTAAGTTGGTATTTTGAAGACAACTGTGGCGTTTGGGCACTCAAAATGTGAGAGGAAGGAAGCAGTATGCGGGAAACGGTTTTTCTGACCATTAAACCTATGGAGAAGAACCTCCAGCATCTGACCCCGCTTCGCCTCACTATCGACACAGGAAAATCTGCTACCGATCGTCAGTCGTCGCTCTCCAACTCTCCTTGGTCTCTCGGTGCATTTCTGGGTCTTGACTCTAATCATGATGAGTCTTTACAGCGCAACAATCCCCTTCATCTACACTGCTTCAGACTTCTTACAGTCGAGATTGTTGGTCAGCGGTAACAGTGCACACGACGGTCGAGAGAGCATATCCGCACGAATGGCCGGGATATTATTGTCGCTTCCAGACTTGATTTGCCTCATGCTTGTTCCGGTGTGCTCGTGGTTTGTGCCTCGATTCGGAAGGCGCTGTCAAGTTATTCTTATCGTGTCTTTAGCTATGGCAGGCGTCCATGCAATTTTTGCATTGTCGGGTACCTCGAATCCTGTGCAAACGATTCCCGATTATCAATTCCTTCAATGGTCGGTTATTGTTACGGGTTTGGTTGTTATGGGAATCTCGTATGCCTTGTTCACTAGCGTATGTATCGGTGAAACTCCTTCTATGCACTGGAAATGCCTGTTCAGTTTTCATCATTGCATTAAGCTCACCTCTTACTCTGTTTCCCCAGCTCTTTTGGCCAACGATCGTTCGTATGGTTCCAGAGACACAGGTGGCACGTTCATACGCGATCGCAACCGCTATTCTGAACGCAGGGCTGACCATCATGCCACTCATATGCGGGGAGCTAATCGCACTCGATAGCTTTTCTGTACCTCATAATGCGGACTCAAATCAAGTCTACAGTCTAAGCAAAACTGATGCCACCTTCCCCTTCGGAGGTACATACGTCAAGGTCGAATTTTTGTTGTCTCTTCTGGCGTTGATAGGGGGTTTCGGTGGAGGATTGTTGTTATGGGTGTTGGACGCTCGTTATGGAGATTATGCAATCGACACTCCTGGAACTGGATTCGCACCACGCAGAGCTGTTTGGAGGTCGTCCTCGTCATCAGACGGAGGTGGAGAACCAGCGTCGCGTCGTTCTCACAATCACGGTTTTCCTGAAGACGGTCGAGGGATGGCGGGTCTTCATACGACGGCGGCAGGATTCAGAATTCGCAGCTGGGAGAACGAGAGGTTCGGTAAGGGCGATGGAGAAGGCTGCGACAAAAGGGAAGTACGTTCGTGGTGGGATCGCAGGAAAAGTGGTGTGGAGCGATGGGTTGATAGTGGTCGGATGTTTCCGCAGTCGAACGAGAACTCTGTCACGATTAATGAGG
The DNA here is from genome assembly GCA_027596845.1 of Quaeritorhiza haematococci. NCBI lineage: Eukaryota > Fungi > Chytridiomycota > Chytridiomycetes > Quaeritorhizaceae > Quaeritorhiza > Quaeritorhiza haematococci. Next base: position 10,021 of record JADGJF010000258.1, on the reverse strand, counting down.
TTGATGTCGCTCATTGGAAGGGGAAGCAGAAGGTCCTGATCGGTCTCGCCAATGAGGAGTCGGTTGCAGTGCCACCCTGTGAATCGGACGAGGGGGCAATGCATGTCAGCGACGAACGGGTACATGGTACAGGCCAGTTTTCGAAGAAGAGGCAGCCCGACCCAACTTCGGACGACGACTACGAAAGAGACAGGGATGACTCCATCGAAGCACCAGGTGTATCGCCCGTAGGGTCTGATCCTAACGACTTCGTCTATGGAGAATATGCAAGCACTCTCTTACAACAACTGAGCGGATTTGGAACGCATGTGTTCGACGAGTCGCGGGAGGCTGCCATAACCTCATCTCTGCCACCATCCAGTGCCTCATCATCAAAATCATTGGAAACCGGAAATCGGGTGTCGGTTGCTCGACAGCACAGCAATCGACAGCGACCCCTGTCGTGGGGTATTGGCGTTCCAGATGATATGGATCGTGATGATATCCGCACGCCAATGGCTTATGGGGTGTGATAATTCACATGTGCTTCTATGTAAATATACCATCATGTATCTTTTTTCCTTTCGACCTCATTTTTATTTGGTGCGATGCTGTCCAATAAGTTACCAAGTGTCGAAAAAGTGTGCCCTGTTCAGATCATATTAAGTTTGGCCTTCACAGTTTACATACTTCAGACCAATTTCCCAATGTTTACTACAATTTGGACCATTTCGATCAGTCATCCGCGAGAGATTTCCCTATACTTCGGCGGCTGGCTCCTACTACAAAAGTATTGGTGCGGTTTAATGCCCGTTGTGCTGCCTCTGCTGCTCACGCATCCGCAATTCTTCATCGACATCCATCGCATAACCGTTGTACTCGTCAACATCCTTCGGTACGTGTCCGATGCTCTCGCGGCTAGGACCAGGAAGACTGGAAAGACGATATTCATCATTAGTCAAGCTCGCCAAAGGGCAAATTAACATGCATAGGAGCGAAAGGAGCGAATGAAGAGAGGATTGGTTAACGGCGCCCTCTCCCCTTCATTAAGAACTCACGTTTCTTTCGGCTTTGGCAAATTGTTGCCCCCTTGTGCCAACGCCATCTTCTGGGCCTTGTATTCCATTACTTCTTGGGCAATCATACCTGTGCATTAAACGGAAAGTGACAAGAATAAACTCGCTTGTCAATTATGGCAGAACAAAATACAATCTTCCCAAAAAGGTCTCGCTCGGACTCACGCTTCATTTCGTCAACAGCCTCTACTGATTCGAACGAGAAGTCGAAGATCTTGTCGTGCACAGGCTGTGAAACCAGGGCCGAACATCGAGAATATTCAAAAGCAAGGTCAGTGGACAAGGCACATGTGATATGTTCGGAAGCATGTTCAGATAAGCATTGTCATTTCAGGCGGCAAAGTACCTCATCGTCAATGTCGTGATAAGCTTCCAGATAAGGATGTGCCAGGGCTTCCTCCACTGTTATTCTCTGCGCCGGATCGAATGCCAACAATTTTTCCAAAAGGTCGAGGGCCAGCGGGTTCGCTCTTGGGTACAGCTGTGTCCTATAAAACAAATGTGAAATCCACCCGGTTTAATTCGGCGCTCACAAAGCCCTTGTTTGAATTGATGAAGATGGATTCAAGTACTCACCAAGGAACCTTCTTCATCCTTGGCAAACTTCGGATGTAAAGTTGCGCACGTTCAGAGCCAATACGGCGAAGGGTCGCGTCGTCGGGTGTTCCCAGGATGGAGAGGATTTGGTTCAGCTGATCGACGTCTGTCCACCACGAACAATGGAAACGCCATTGGCAGCGGGAATAGGTGGTGAGTTCGATTTTACGTCAATGCGGAAGCCTGAAGTACGACGCCACCTCTAGGCATTGGGGTGGAAATGAACTTACAATCCCGTCCCTTGAAGAGAGGTTTGCCGCCCAGGAGTTCTGCAAAAATGCAACCGACGGACCACATGTCGACTTTTTGCAAAATGAAAAAAAAGAAAATTTGTTATTTTCTCATGTTTGAATACGATTATTCAAAGGTCAATGTGATGAAGTTCCACTTCGAACATTCAACGGGAAGAAGTGAGGTCACAGTACACGTACTTGCTTTCGTGTAGCTTTTGAAGCTCAACATGATTTCCGGTGCACGGTACCACCTGGTCGCCACATATTCAGTCATGAACCCCGCGGCGCCCTCTTGGAGACCTCTCGCGAGACCGAAATCACAGATCTGCAAACAAAATAGGGTTGCATAAACAACAGCCGATAGATAAATGCATCGATGGCCTAGATCGATATGCATGCCCACCTTCAGCTCACAATCAGCGTTAACGAGCAGGTTTCCTAATCACCATTGATAACCACTTTGTTAGTAATTTAACAACGACTGTTCCCAATCGCTGCGGAAATGCCCTCCAGGTCCCAGAGACCTACCAGGTTTAAGATCACGATGTAAGACGTTAGCCGAGTGGATGTATTTGAGACCACGGCACACTTGGTAGACGAAATACTGGAAGTGCGCGTCGGTGAGGGGCTGCTCAGACCGGATAATCTGATGAAGGTCGGCTTCCATAAGCTCTTGGACAAGGTAGCTGTACCGTGTGGCCAAAAGAAATGCAAAGTCAGTCCAGAAGACGTAGACTCAGGCAATCGTGCACCAATTCTTACACTTCGCTGAAGTTATTTATGTCCGTGATTTCCATATCCAAGATCGAAGTAATCTAGAGCAAGCAGTTTGAGAATTTAGAGATGACCAAGCGAACTCTCCATGTGCATGGAAACCTTCTTCCGACACACTTACGTTCTCATGGCCAGAAAAATGACGCAGAAGCTTAATTTCTCGCAACGCACGCTTCGCCAGGATAGATTTCTCGAAGACTTTCTGCACCTTCTTTATCGCTACATCTTGCCCTGTCTCGTAACTTTTTGCAGAACTTCACATACAAAACGGAAGACGAAATGTCAACCTCACGCGGGTACGAGTCTTACTTCGGGATTGGCAGCGAACCCTCGATCAGGCAAGGGATCTGCGTGGTAAAATACGAAGTTTTTGAGGTATGAAGTTCATACCAGACAACACCATAAGCCCCCTGGCCCAGCTCACGAATGAGTTTATATTTGCGTTCGATGAGCGGGGGAAACTTGACGGGCTCTCGGTTGTGATGAGACATTGTGCCGGGATCGTTCGTCCTTGAAGAGCGAGTATGAAAACGCCGAGCAGTCGGGTTGAAATCGTCTCCCAATCGGGAATTGAGGATGTAGTGGCTGTTTGTTTGGAGGAGAGGTGCGAGCCTGGATGTGAGAAGCGAAGACCTGTTGTTGAAGACAGCGGACAGAGCCGAACTGGCGATGCACAGAAAGCGGCTCAGCCAGGGGTACGGCGGGGACAGAAACGAGATACAGCGGGGAACGAGATATGGCACACCTCCTAGCACCGTGACCGTGATTGTCGGGCTCGGCTGGGCTTAGGGTGGTACAGCTTGCTATTCGGTCTCACACTCTCACTGTGAAAAGCACTCAAAGGAAGAGTGGTTCGAATTCCGCCAGGTCCACCACCGCTATCCAGGAGCTACGTACAGTCAATCCTCGCTATAACTTTCATCATGCTATTTATATTTCGAAACAATGTATTTCTCAGACTGCAAAACCCTCCGCTATTTTCGCATCCCCAACTGCGACCCTGACACACATAAGCAAGAATTGTACATGTCATCAGGTTTTTCTGGCTAGAACGTATTGGGCAGAGCTTTGGGTACGCTTCTGCACCAAAAAAATGATGTAGAATACGTAACTTTTCTCCAACACTGCTGCTAAGACTCGTTTTTAGGGGATCCCCGTTTTTAGAACTTCCTCACTGTCTTATTTGCAGCCAAGGCCTCCATTGTCATTCATGATTGGTAATTGCGTTATTCTTTTGCTAATACGCCCTTTTTGCCGAGAAGACTGCTGAGGACGATCGGTGGATATCACGGCGTCGCCCATCTTATCCCCAATCAAATCGAGATTGCAAACCTTACCTTCTTCAAAGCCCGTTTTTCGTGAAAAGAAGATCTCTACCACGTTACCAAGCTTTTTCAACGGTTTTTTGGGATATTTCTTCCATGAAACCGTTGTTTTCTTTTCGAAATCTTTGATTGGCCCGATTGTCGGGAAACGAAAACTGCAAGAAACGAGTGAGGACACAGGAGACTGCTTTCTCGCCGAAAACACCGAAGTAGCTCGCACCGCCCTCGAAACCGCTTTGCATCATCCTGCAACCCAATCCCGTTTCGCTTGCAAGATTTATGGCAAATGTCAGCAGCAAATATCTACAGGCGCTTTTTACGTTTGTGCCAAGCGCACGCGTTTGGTTCTCATCATCAATACTTATCGCGTCGATACTTTCTTCAAACACGAGAAATACATTTGTCATGGGTGCCCTCAGCGAATTCCAATGCATTCAAGAGGAATTCCATTCTGGTACTCCTTTTGCTCTTGTTGTCAATAACCATGACTTCCGTCAAAGGGGATTGTTTCAAGCCGACGATACACATCGATGACCATGGAATCCTAGACTCCATGGAGGGCAGACATGCCAGTAGGTATCTTACCTTTGTCATTCCCCATAAGGTTGCGGAATCCAAATCGATGTCGCGTCGTCCGCACGGTACTCATTGAATATAATACATCAATCCTTTTTCCAACGTCACTGCAAACAATTGCATCCAGAAAATCACGTCCTTTACCCCGTCGTAGAAAACTGCGTATGGCGCATCGCCCCCGACGTGCCATTCACCACTCTCACCCTATCCTTCCGGTTTCTCGAGTTCGACTACTACACCGACATCATACAAGTGTGTGTTCCATCAGTGGTGGACGCCGAGTTGAAATTGATGGTCGAAGAAAATGAAAATTCCCCCAATCCTTTGCCAATTCAATTGGCGAAGGCGACTACCGAGGAAGCTACCGAGGACGCCATCACATGTTTGAACATCATATATCCCCTTCCCATTACGTTGGAATTCCATGGACAGAATCTGACCGATGAGGGGTTGACCGTCAGGTACATGACGGATGGATGGTATGACTATTACGGACTTGAAGTAAGTTCACTTTTCTTCATTTAAGGGCGCGCGTGAAAGTGTACCAGATTTGGCCATGATTCCGTGTGGGAGAGCTGACGTTTCTTCTCTCATACATCAAACATTGAAAGGTTCTTTATTACACTGAAAACGCACCACGTAGTATTCTGCAGAATTGCCCTCGAAACTGTACCGATATGGGGCACGGCACATGCGTTGACGGAACCTGCATTTGCAAAGGTACTAGCGTGCCCCCCTTGGTTGATGTCTGGAATGCCGCCTGACCCAATGATTTTCAACCGTTGTGTGAAATTTGAAATGTTTTCGACTGATTGAATCGGGTTTTTTCTCTCAATAGATGACTACATTTCACCTATTTGTCACAACAACGACCTTAGGGCCCTTCGCAATCTGAAAAGTAGGCAGCCTGAAATCGCTTCGACAAGGCTGAATGAGATTTGGTTTGGTGACAATCGTCCATGCGGAACATGGCCTGAGGATACAGCTTGGCCAAACGTGCAGTATGTCACTCGTTTCACTCTCAATCCCCAAATCCGAAAAAAAAGATGTGCTTTCAATTGACAAAACTGCCCCACTACACCATCCGTCTTCGTCATGTCATCTAGATGCTATGGCTATCGTATTTGGGAAATTAAGCTGCCAAATTACAACCTGACTGATCTGGGGACGGTCCTTCCGGAGGTACTATTGATTAGAAAAGACTTTCAGATTTCGCAGATTTTGCTTAGTCACACCATTCCATTCGAATAAGCAAGAGCGCGTCACTTCCCTTTGCGCTCATTCTTTCTGCATACGCTGATCTTTGCTTCCGTTGCCTCGGGGATAATCTCAAGCCAGTTCATCGAAGCCATCGACTATTCATACAATCACATCAACAGCTCTTTAGATCAATGGTTCAACCAACCTGTCCAGCGCTTTACCGACTTGTACTTGGATCACAACAAAATCAGCGGGTGAGAATCTTTTCTGATTCCTTCGGTGATGTTAAAATATCGGCCATCAGCTCACTATTGTTTTTGGTTCTCTCTCCCCTTAAGACCCCTCAACGTGATAGGTCGTATGGTTGGTTTGGCAATTCTATCTCTATCGCACAACCGTCTCAACAGTGATTTTCATGAAGACATTTGGCGGAATGCTGGTTACCTCACGGAAGTGCGTGCGGTAGACGCTGGCTTGATGGGATTCGTACCGGACTTGTTTGAATTCTTCGAAGAAGGTGGCGTGGAATTAGAAGAAAACAGGTAACAATACTTTCTTTTATTTTGTTCTTCGATTTCGTACTGCATCAACTGATATCGGCTTTATTTTTCTTGGTGTGCGATATCACATGACAGTTTTTGGTGCCCACTCCCGAACTGGAAAAGTATTGGCAAACCGAAAAATGCGTGCGTCGAACTAAAAATGATGGCTATCGAGCCAGCCTACGGTTCCGAATCAGGGTTCGACGTAATCATTAAAGCACAGAATTTGGTAAAACCAAGTACTTTTGCAACCTCGAGCGCAAACCCCTGGTTTCCACCATCGTCCCCTCTCTCCTCCATTTCGTTTTTGGAATCATCGTCTGCAACACAATCTTTGATGCTGTCAACCGCACAAAAATCAACCGCGCAAATGCCAATTGAAGCTGCAGCCGCGCCCTCAGCCGTACGGCTCTATGCCACCACGGCGAATGTCTCGGCTTCTCCGTACAGCTGCTGCGTTGTAGATGGACCGTGTTCAACGGCCTTTTGGGAATCTGAGACGACCTTAAAGTGCCGACTGCCGCCTTTCAAATTCGGATTTGCCAACATCACTATCGGATATGGGGCTCAACGTCGTCAAGCCAGTGTGAACAGAGTGGAGATCTTGTACAGACCAAATTGTTCACCAGGTCAGCGTTCTCACTGCTTTCCCCCGCATTGATCCCGGTCCGCAACTGACGAAGGTCTTTGCTTCCACATAGGCACCTATTCACCGTTTGAGGACAGAAGCAACTTCCAGTGTATCGTCTGCCCAAAGGGGGGATTTTGTGCCGGAAATCAAACAAAGCCCGTATCCGAGCGAGGCTTCTTTCAAGACGAGAAAACCCACACACTTTTCCATCGATGCCCCCTTCCAAATGCGTGTCCTGGCGCACTATCCTTGACAACATCAACAAGTGCGACTTCTCCGATGGAAATTTCGGGCCCTAAAGTCGGTGGACCATGTGCAAATGGCTATGAGGGACTTTTGTGCTCCAAATGCTCGGCCGGCTATTTCCTTTTCAAAGCGTCGTGCAATGAGTGCCCGAATTCATCGCAGGACTGGCAGCGCCCACTATGGAGGCTTCTTGCGCTGTTTCTGGCAATGTCTGTCGCAGCAGTTTGTCTCGTTGATGAGTCTAACGACGACCAGAGCGACACCAGAGGTTCGCGAGAGCTCGCTGGCATTGACATCAGCATGTTGATCAACACGAAAGTCGTTTTCTCGATGGGCGTCGAGTTCCTACAGATGATTATGCTCATTCTTACCTTCGACGTGTCCTGGGGATACCAAATCAACCCTGCGGCAGTGGACATCGCCTCGCTGGTGGTATTCAACTTCCGCGCCTTACAGCCTGAATGCTGGTTTGGCGTAGAGAGCGACTGGACTTCGATGGTGCAGGCAGTGGTAATCTCGCCGATCGTATTGGTTGCGGTTCTGATCGGAATGAGCGGGGCATTGTTGATGTACAAACTCGCTACGTTTGGTTTGACTCACCGTCAAAAGCACGAGTCCCCCGAAGCTGGTACGGGAATCTCAGACCGAAAAAATCAAGAGCAACCTTCGAACTGTTCCTGGGTCTATGGCATCGTGCGTCGCGAACTTCATCGCCTGATACAAGGGGTGATTCGCCTCTGCTGGTTCATTCACATCCCTATGATCACACAAATTATGCCCTATTGGAATTGCGGCACCTTCAAAGACGGAGACTCTGTCTTAGTCGGCGCTCCTTACATTACCTGCCATTCCGGCCAGCATCTGGAAATAAGATCCGTGGCTCTCTTCGGCCTGGTGTTCTACGTTATTGGCATTCCGGTCTTGTATGCCGCCTTGATTTTATTTTATCACAATCCCTTGACTTGGTTGCGGGGTGAAAAAGGGAAAAAGCCAGACAGTGATGATACGGTGGAGAATTCGACGACACTGCCGATTTCATATTTTTCGTGCGTATTTGGGCAATATCGTGATGAATCAAACTGGTGGTGAGTAAGAAAAATAAGCCTCGCCTCCTTTGATGCTGCTTGCTGCTTCTTCAGTTCTTCGTCAAGACCGATTATCTCCGTCCCATCAGCATCCAAAAGCGATTAATTGACAAAATGTTTCTGATGAACTCCATCGATAGGTCTCTCGTCAAATGGGTTCGCAACATTGCCCTCGGAAGTTGTATTCTCCTCCGCGGCATTCGCGGTGTATTCGCAGCCATGTTTGTCATTACCGCGTATTTGGTGATTTTCCTGAGTATGGGCCCGTCTGGACCTGTCACGCTTGCCCAATTTGGTAGACCATTACCGCCCAAGGAAGATACCACAAGCAAAGCAGGCACAGGAAGCCCTCTTCGGGTAGACACAACAATCGCTCGTGCCTTCTCTCACTCAATGAGTAGGCGCGCGAAACGGAAGCACCAAAGAAAGGCAGGACCGTATCGCACCGAAGCAGCTAACGCTGTTGAAGTCAGCACCAGCATCGGCCTCTTCGGTTTGCTGCTTTCCATCGCTGTGTGGCAGTCGAACCCAGACCAGGTTATTTATGACACATCGTTTGTGGTGGCATGGCTGATCGTTTCAGCGGTGGCCCTGTTGTTGATTGTTTGCGGGATTGCGGAAAGATGCTGGACGGAGGACCCAGAGGATGAATCAACACGGGTGATCGCGGAGACCTTCCGGAAGGTACTTGGTGGGTGGCGACCACACGTGAACGTGGTTCCTCGACAAGATCAGAAGCCCAAGATGGTCACCGCCTTATCAGGAAGCAAATTAGAAAGTGGTGATGAGCCCCATCTCTCAGAGAAGGGCGGTCAGCCTATTGTTCAACATTCTGTGAAAACAACGCGAAGGGTTTCAGTAGAATGATGAGTGAAGGAGGAACACAGCAAGATTCGAAAAGTGACATACAAATGAATGCTCTTTTACTGTCATTCATATACATTGTGTATACGTATTATGTGAAGAAATACATTTTCCTATCACTTGGAACCAATTTGGAACATTACATTCATTTTATCAAAACGCCCATCGAAGGGCACCTGTTACTGATCCCAATGTGCGTTTTTGGCACTTAGAAAAGGTAGAAAGAGGGTATTCCATTCCTTGGGGAAATCGCGAGGGGTTATATTCTGTCTTGTTTCTTGAGTACCAAAATGTTATGGAAAAAGGTCGAAGAAGTTGTTTGAGGGTTGTTGAATCGGGGTTTGCTGGTTTTGTTATGGCAATCTGCCTCTTGAAATGCAAAATATCCACTTAAAATTTTTGAGTCAGGAATCGTCCGGGAAAAAAGCCAGGGGAAACGCGGTGCTAAAACTATATGGTTGTTCTCAGAGATGGCGATATATATTGATAAACACTTCTTCCTTTTGTATTCTGCAAAACTTTACATCGCGGGAAACGTATCTACAAACGAAGATTCAGCACGATTAACAATCTATCATCTGGCCTCAGCCATGCTATCAAACTCATATCACGGGTCAAAGAAACTCCGGCAACCGAGGGAACCTGCTCAATCTGAAGCTGTCGCGTCCGGCCAGACATCCAGTGCGACAGCTGCTGAAGTTGGAATCACACTGCGCTGGACCTTGCCCACAGAAGAACCGCTTCACATCGCAGTGTTTGGAGCAAGCGGCGAGAAACTCGGGAGTCACGGTGTTCACTTCCTCATTTTCGGGTCCTTCGGGAACGTTTCCGAACGGTGGCTGAGGGGATGGCGGCGGAAGACCGCCAACTTCTCCAGCGGGAGGGGCAGGGGT
>JADGJF010000257.1:0-26104 GCA_027596845.1 Quaeritorhiza haematococci | reverse complement strand
GAATGGGGGGTAATGATGGATTAAGATGAGGAGGCGGGTGATTGTGAGGGGAGGGGAACGGGCGATTGAGTGGGTCAGAATCCTGGAACTTCTTATCTTAGTCGCCATGTCCCTGAGCACGCTGATGGATGTATACTCACCTCTTTGTAATGTACCATTCCGGTCAAAACAGCGCTAACTGTACATAATGGATCGAGATGAATCCCCATCAGTAAGACATCAAATGCGAATACCAAGTGTCATTCAAAATGTTGGCAGCACCCACCTGCAATATAAAACCCCGTACAAATCGCCAACGATCCAATAATCCCAATCGGTAAATCCCTTCTCGGATTCTTCGCCTCCTGTGCCGTCGACGACACGGCATCAAACCCAATATACGCGAAAAACACCGTCGTTGCTGCTTGGAAGATTCCCGATGCGCCGTACTTTCCGAATCTTTCTTCGGGGGGTATGAAGGGGTGGTAGTTGGCGGGGTTGATGTACCGGATACCGGCGAAGATGAAGAGGATGATGACGGTTAGTTTTATGGCGACGAAGACGGAGTTGGCGCCGGCGCTTTGGCGGATGCCGAAGATTAGGAGGATTGTTAGGGATAGGACGATTAGCATTGCCGGGAGCTGTTTTGATATATCGAAAACACACAAAGCAATAAACGCCGTTCAGTTAGCGATGACATCATCAGCATAAAAAACCCATCGAACGGCAATAAGAACCAGGTTTTCTCCTTACATTGATATACGCCGGACACTCAATCGCATTCCCCGAAGCAGGGTCACTCCCACACTTCACCATACTCCTCAAAAACCCTGCCGGCCCAGTCTCATCCGCCTCTTTCCAATAAAACGGTGCACTCGTCAACCTCCGATCCACCTTCACCCCCAAAGCATCAGCGAAAAACGTCTGCACGTATCCGCTCCACCCCACGGCGACTGTAGCTGCACCGACCAAGTACTCGAGTGTTAAGTCCCACCCAATGATCCACGCCATGAGTTCACCCATTGTGGCGAAGGTGAAAGAGTAGGCGCTGCCGGAGATGGGGATCATGGCGGAAAGTTCGGCGTAGCAGAGGGAGGCGAATGTGGAGACTATGCCGGCGAGGAGGAAGGAGATTGTTACGGCGGGGCCGGCCATGTCCCTAAACATTTTTTTTTTTGAGAGACGACGGGAAGGTTGTTATCTTTCGTCACCCCCAAAATTGTGAGTAGATAAGTTATAACCTCAGCTTTTAGGGGTTTTTTTAAAGCATAATTACCTCGCCGCGACCCCCGTCAACACAAATATCCCCGCCCCAATAATCCCACCAACCCCAAGCATCAACAAATCAACAGTCCCCAACGTCCGCTGGTAAACGTTCGATTCTGCCTCTCTTTGGATTTGCTTCAACGATTTGACGGCGAATAACCGGCGTCCTAGGAATGACTCGTGGATCCATTTTGCGCTGCCCTGTTTTGCATGTCGGGTTTCATTTGCGGGGAGCCGAGGTAAGTATCAGTGAATGAAGGCAAGGTCATGCGGAAGGAAGATTAAACCAACTGGCCAAAATAATAAGTGACTTACGCGAGGTGACTTGGGGGATGGATGGGGGAGGTTGTCGGTCGAGGAGAAGACAGACTCTTCTGACCCTGTCTTGTGGATGAGGCTTATCCGGTCGTCCGACATGATTCTTTGTGATGGGGGAGCGACGACGGGGACAGCGACGACGGGGACAGTGGATACTGCCTGAGACACTACAGTTTCTCTAGGTTGGTCAATATTCACCGCAACGCATGAAACGCATACCGTTGGATTTGCGGCTGCAGCTGGATCGGCGTGACCGCGAGGGTTGTCGTACAAATTGCACAACGTGCGCATTTCGGGGCGGACTTTGAAAACCTTATGTAAAAAGGTTGAAAAAGAATCAAGACGCTGTGAATGTGGAGCTGTTCGAACCTCCAAACCAAGACGCCGAGACGTACGGAGAGGTGTGCGGATGCGCTTACGGAGGATGAAGTTGGATGGGTTTCCCACGAAGAGTGAAGAGAATGACCCGAACTTTCCCACTTAAATGTGTGAATGAGTTCAAGAGTGTCCGAAGTGTGGGAGACAGGAAGGCAGAGCTCGCATGTTTTGTTGTGTGAAAGGGGGAATATATCACGAGCTCGTGAGATAAGAAAGTAAGGCAACTGTTTCCCTTCCTTCCGACCTCTCGGAAACTCCGAAAATTCCAAAATAATTGCAGGGATTCCAAACCGACCTGTTATGATCAGGAATCATAAATTATAACTCATTAACTTCATGAAACTTCGAAGTCGTTGGAAACACCATTTCCCAGGAGCCCTCTTCCGCTACTTTGTTTTGGGTGCCCGCTCCAGTTCAGCACACCAGACAGACTTTGTACTTTAAAAAAGAGCGCTTTATTTTCATCTCTCATGAGACAGTCTGCGCACGCTCTGTCTTGACTTACTCATTATAAATCCGTTAATATTTCAACCTCCGAATACATCTTTATTACCATATACGTTGTCTTGTTCACGCCAAACTCCTTTCCTTCTTCACATCAGTGATTATCAACCAACGGCCCAGCCCGCGTCCACCAGTACTGCCACTGCGCAAACTTGGAAAAATTGAGCAGCGTTCTCTCTCTCCAAGTCTCTTTTGGTATCCAATCATCCATACGCGTGTTGTGTTTGGTGTGTTCGGAAGACGATGATTATTCTGGCAACGATGTTCTCGATGATATCTACGAGAGGCGAAAGGGAAGGTTTGCATCCAAGGAACAGACCGAGAAACATCAACAAAGGATCATCCCCACATTGAAATTTTCCCATAGCATCGATATCGCGCACGGCTTTTCTCTATATGTAGTCATGGGTTTTGTTGACTTCCGTGAAGACAAAAGAGGTAGTTTAGGTTATTAGAGGTACACAGAGGAGTTTCGGTATAAATGGTTGGGTCCTTCGAATCCACGTTTCGCTAGGAATCGGATGAACCTCTCCCAATCACATCTCTTTTTTCTTTTCTCGTAAATATTTCAAACCAATCAGAACCATAATTTTCGGCCCAAAACTAAAAAAAAAGGCAAGGAAACAGTCCAATCATGATGAAATCGTTCAATCTAATTGATTGGCGAACTTGGGGTGTACGTACCCAACGCCTAGAAAGTTCAACGAAACAGTCATGGCCAGATGGTTCATGTGGTGGAATATTGTGTAAAGCGTAATGTGTACGCCAAAGTTTGGATAATCTTGTCTCTTTGGGTATTTAAATTAAATAATAGAGACTGTCGATGACCTCCCCACTCCCAGTTCTGAAAAGTACGATTTTTTTTCGACAGCCCGGCTCCTCCGCTTCCACAAGAATTATTCACCTGAGGAATTTCATTTCAGCTCCGAGTCGTTCAAAGAGACAAAGAGACAAAACAACCCTTTTACCATTGTCTTAGCAACAAAATGGGCCTTCCAATTCGAGAGCTCGCCGACAAAGTGAAGAAGAACAGTACTAGTAGCTCCGGTGCCAGAAAGCGATGGGAATGGAGCATTCCGTTTGTGGTTTGGGTTATGTTTGGTGTAGCGTTGGGGGTTTTGGCGACGGCGGTTCCAGTGAGTTGAGTGAGAACATAAGAGGCTGTGGTGGTGGCTGTGGCGGTGGAAGCGGAAGGAGCTCGTGGGGTGGGGGGTGGGGGATGGGCCGTGATGTTGAGAGCTTGCCATATTGGACTCCATCATCACTCACAGGCTTACAATTTTGTGCTTGCACCAATACTTACCATCACCCGCCTTCTTTTCTTTTTCACCTGTATTGTTAAACTTTCGAAAACACTCGCCGTTAGTCTGGACTCATCTTTCGCTCCTCGTCAGTCCAAACAACAAGTACCCTAACTGACGAAATCCTGACAACGACCGTCAGGTTAGTACCACGCGCACCACGAGCTCAACACATCTCTTTATTCTTGTTTCAAATCGCATCATCTATCGAATGGTATCTAATCTTTTCCGTTCATACCAAAAGTGGTGCCCAAAAAGAAATCCAAAACGTTATTGATCGAGTTGGAGGTTTTGTCAAAGGTCTTGTCGCCAATCCAGTCGTCACCCGTCACATGGTTTCCAGCTCCGCAAACCTCCACTCCAACCCGGACGTTAATGCAGTCTTCTTATCCGCCGACCTCATGGATTTCGAAGCTGGCCCGGTTATCATTTGCACGGCCCGCGAGAACATAAGTGGGATCGCCCCGCTTAATGGGTGGTTCAATAATACGGTGTTTGGGGTGGCACTTAACCCGTTCAAAACAACACCGCCGTATTTATTTTGGATTGATTATGTGTCAGCGCCAGGTATGTGGCGGTCGTTTGCGACAAAGAACCGAACAGGTTGGACAGTCACACCTCCCACAGTTATGGTCCCCATCGCCAGCCGCCTCATAAACAACACCGAAGGAGACATCCCCCCCCTTATGATAAAATCCAAATCCACCGAAATGAAGTGTTTCAACGTTTACCATCCCACCTTGAAATACCAAGAAATCGACTGTTACCTCAATTTCTGGGCTGATAACGACCAGGGGTTTTCGGGGGAGATCATGGGACCGTATACAAATGATACACCATCTGGGAGCTGCTTTTTTGGGTTGGATCCAAAGAGGGGCTTTGGGTTGGCGTTGGATAAGTTGCAGGTTGGTTCAACGCCATGGTGGTGGACTTTTTCTATTTCGATCCACGCGGGAAATCTCGGGGAAACTCAAGTGACGGGTGAAGAAATTGATATGTGGAATCCACGTCTCACTACTGATTCTGTTTCGAATTCTTCCGTGTTGATACAATAATAATCAGGGTCAACTCGAGCGAGCGATCGTGGTTTTCCAAGACAACTTTGAAGTTTTGGCAACATCCCTAGGCTCCCTCGTTCGAGACGATTCTGCCACCCGATGGTCCTCTCTAAGCGGCGGCAACACCTCCGATTCGACATTGGTCTTTGACTCCATTGTTGTTGAACTGATGGAAGGTCTTCGCCAAGAGTACAAATCCACCGAAAAGATACCAAAGGCTCCACAGCTGAAGGAAGTGACGTTCCAAGGGGTTCGTTATGTGTATGGCGTTATGTCTTGGAATGTTACGAGTACGGACAGGTGGGGTATCGCCGTCTTGGCTCCTCGCGAACAAATCTACGGCGACATCGATCGAGCGAACAACAATGCAATCATTGTCGTCACTGTCGTAACATGTGGTGTTGTTGCCATCATCGGGCTCATAATGTGGTGGGTTTTGCGACCACTTGGCAAGTTGGCACAGGGCATGGAACGTTTGACCGTGTTCGAATTCTCGGCGTTGGAGGATGGAAACTTGTTGAATATCCGAAGCGTTGTTACAGAGGTATGGCCTTGTGCATAAATCTGTTTTTTTAAAGTCGCTATGCTTGTATTACGTTTTTCAGCATTTCTCGTCAAATTCTAACCATCGTCAATCAACATTCCTTCCAGATATTCCACATCCAAGAAACGTTCAGCACGATGGTTAAAGCCTTGTAAGTGAACGCACTCGATATTGTTATTATTCCAAGTGGTGTCGCATATCTTCTAATTCGCTGATCGCAAACTGACTTTTTTTCATTCCTTGCAACAGTGCTGGAGGAATACGCACGAACAAACTTCTCGTCAGTACCCCCGTGAAACAACCAAATCAAAGCGGGTTGGTTTCCGGAGGTAGCGGAATGACATCTACCGGATCCGATGGCACTCACAAACTGAGTGAAAATTGAGTGTTTCCAACCATCGGTACCTTTGGCATTCGGGAATTTGTGACTACCCTCAGTGATACCCGACTTTTGGGTCCCTCAATCTCAGATTCTCCCGTATTTAATGTATTCCGTAGAACATTTGTCCCGGTAACATTAGAGCATTCTGATTGCCAAGCTGATTTACTTTCCGACGACGAAAAGTAAGAAGGAGAACGTAAAAAGCAGAAAGTCGAAGTGAATAAAAGAAAGGAAAACATTTGGAATCGAGAGTCAGGCCCAAAGAAAAAAGAATAAAGAGGGAGACGGTGTGGAGCCGGTGCCGGGAAAATGATATTACGAAGACCGTGGAAAAGCCATGCATTAATTAATGAAGGACTGGCACAGACATATTAGCAGCGGATGGTTTCGATCCATCGACCTGTGGGTTATGAGCCCACCACGCTTCCACTGCGCTACGCTGCTGTGTTCATGTATGGGCCCTTTGCGCATTTTATACAGTTTGAGTTTACGCTGAGTGCATCCGTCACCTGCGGAATGTGAACGAGCTGGACACAACTGTGTCCGATGGGATGCAACTTCTTTGTGGATCTCTACAGCTCATGCTTTTTTACCCGGGGGCTGCGTAGGGTTGCGGCAGCATTAATCAAAGTCGATTTTGACTTGTTTTCCACAAATACTAAGACTCTATGGGTCCGAGCCTCCTTTACAGGTCTTTGCAGTTCATGGTGTATGAGACGTTTTCATCCATTCCGACAATGCGTGCGTGTCTTTAGCCATCCTTTCTGCACAGATTCGAACTTCGTCTTAGTTCTTAGCACATTAAGAACCATACAAATGATACCTGAAACGCGACTTTCGATTTACAATTAGATTCCATCAAACGCGCGCATTCCACTTCAAATTCCTCACACGATTCAGATGGATCATGATTTTAATCACGCAACATACAGATCCCGGCCCAATCACAAGTACGTTGACGCAATGAACGTTTAAGGTGACCGTCATGGACTGCACGTCCGCCAAACATCAAACTTGAAATCAATCAAGCTTTTCCTTGACACTTCTCGTCTTCACTTTGACGTTGTCGTCCACGATTCTCGTCCAAGTGGGAGTAAAGTTCCCCGTCTATTCCCGCACTTTAATATGGGGACAACAGTCGACACGTTGAATCCCGCACCTGTGCCTCTTCTCTGACACCTGTACATTCTCTCACGACCCTGGGTCGCATTTTCACAAAGTGGGTGCCTACTACCCCACAAGTATGGATGTATAAAAGAGCACACCTCTCGCGTTCTTTTCCACCAGACAGTCACATCCGTCAACACCTCCTCGAAAGATACTCATCAACTCTTCAGTCGAGCTTCTCTTGCCATCAACCATGCGCACCACTTTTGTCCTCGCCATCGCCCCTCTTGCCGTGGCTCTCCTTGGCTCCCAGCCCACCACTGCGGAACCTTTGCCCGGCTACTACGATGGCAAGAAGTACGACAGCTACTACAACAAATACAGCTTCGAGCAAACCTGTAAGTGCCAAGATATGCATCTTTCGTGACCTGGCTAGGGTTTAGATTCTTTTCACTCGTGCTAATGGATACCTGTTTCCTGGATTCTTCGCCCTCATTTCATTAAAACAGATGAGCAATGCTTGAAGATTTGTCACGCCAACAAGGATAAGAAGTACCAGAAACGCTGCTTCTACCAGTGCGAAGCCCTCAAGAAGGCCGCTCACCGCAATGAGTACTGGGATGGCAAGTACGGCCACTACGACGGCAAATACTACGACGGCAAGTACGACGGCAAGTATGATGGCAAATACTACGACAACAAGTACGATGGCAAATACTATGACAACAAGTACGACGGGAAATACCACGACGGAAAGTACGACAACAAGAACTACAGAAAATACTAAAAGGAGTTGTTGGCTGCAGGCGGTTATATGCATAGGCACAGATTTAGACAATAATTAAGTCTCAGCGAAAATGCATTGATCCCTGAGAAATACACCCTTACTTTTCCAATACCTTTCCATCAATCTGGCCTTGAAAACTCGGAAACAGCAGTTATGTTTGTTAAGTCGATGAATACATCTGGCAGCCAGATCTCTTGAGGATCCACCAAATCGAAGAAGAAGCGGTGATGAACCTATTTGCATATAAGCACGCGCACAAAGAGATGATCAACATTCCTTCCAGATATTCCACATCCAAGAATACTACGATGGCAAGAAGTACGATGGATACTACAACAAATACAGCTTCGAGCAAACCTGTAAGTGCCAAGATATGCATCTTTCGTGACCTGGCTATGGTTTAGATTCTTTTCACTCGTGCTGATGGATACCTGTTTCCTGGATTCTTCGCCCTCATTTCATTAAAACAGATGAGCAATGATTGAAGATTTGCCACGCCAACAAGGATAAGAAGTACCAGAAACGCTGCTTCTACCAGTGCGAAGCCCTCAAGAAGGCCTCGCACCGCAACGAGTACTGGGATGGCAAGTACAGCCACTACGACGGCAAATACTACGACAACAAATACGACGGGAAATACCACGACGGAACGTACGACAACAAGAACTACGGAAAATACTAAAAAGGAGGAGTTGGCTGCAGGCGGTCATAGGCATAGTCACAGATAAAGTCTCAGCGAAAATGCATTGATCCCTCAGAAATACACCAATACTTTTCCAATACTCCTCCATCAATCTGGTCTTGAAAACTCAGAAACCTAAGTTATTTAAGTCGATTAACGCGTTTGGCAGCCAGATCATTTGAGTACTCATCGAATGTCGAGAAAGGGTTCACATGTGTGATGTACCAAAAGCCAAGAAGAAGCGGCGATGGATCGAGTCACATACGCATGTCGGTGCCTGCACAACCGTTGAGATGATCTCTGTGGAACATTTTCTGTGCGTTGGGCTTGACATGGTCCCCACCGCAAAGTTTCATCTAAGCCGCCAACCGCTAATATGTAGCTCCTTTGCCGGATCTCGGTCAAAGTCCGAGAAGTCGGGTTGAATTTGGATAGTCATGTCGTTATTCTTCACTTTGCTTTCTTCTTCTCACTAATGGTTGAAATTTGGGCATCGGTCCCCGTGATTCATCCGGCTCCAGCTCCGTTGGCAGTAGCGGCAGACTGTAACAGTGCCATCGCTGTGATTGCGGGCGTTACGGACATCTGTAGGTCCCCTGACTGGGTCCTGACTGGCATTTTCTGCATGCTAAACTCGACACGCTTCCCAGTGCTAAACAAATCCGTTTTCTCTACCAAACACGTCTCGACCTTGGTTCTCCATTTTTCTTGTGATCCACGTCGAAGCATATGTAATTTTTGGTGGAAGCTGGATCTGAGACTGAGACGACGACAAGACGGAGTGGTTCGCGTCAGCTGGGCCACTGCCTTTCCATGTTGGGGAAGGTGTGGAGATGTGATAGACAAGAAGGGAGCGCGAGAGCTCGAGAGAGAGGGTAGGTAGCGTGCGTGCATTTGAGCGACTCGGCCAATAAGGTTATTGAAGTGTGGTATTTCACGAGTGTGGTGGCCCAAGGGATCTTTAGCAAAACAACCTGAGATTTTCAAGATCATCTCTTGCACCAGAGATATCTTTCGGCCGTACCTTAGGTCAAGCCCAGCCCTCACCACATAAGAATGAACCAATCGATGTATTTGCCACAGAACTTTACGCTAAGCTTCGCAACACTGTGTGATAGAAGAAGAACCATGTCCAGTGGGTTTATGACGAATGCTAAAGGTTGATTGTTTACTACCCACACCCCGTGTAGAATCAACGGTCATGATTGGAACACGTTTGAGCGACTTTCAGGGGGCTGCAAAGATCAGGGATTCCATAAGTATACTGTTGGGCGGTAAACTCGGCCATATTCGATGTTGTAAAGAAGTGCGAATGGTCTCTGTAAGCAACATGGAGAAGCGGTAGACGATGCTCATGATGACGGTAATGATCTTTTCACGAAAGAGAAAATCATCGGGATCTAAAGGATGTATGAGGGAATGGACTGCGAAATATCATCAAAAAAGCGAATTCACCACGTTGTCCATACCGTCGGTCGCACGCACTTTCTACTAGAGGGCAGAAAAGGAAAAGAGTTACATTGAAGGTGTACATACGAGTATCGCTACAGTTACTCTCGATAATACGACATCGATCAATCCCTTCCTTCTTTTCCCTGTATCAAAACCCCGGGCTTCGCCCAAATACCATCAAAAAGGACAAAACCATGAGTCGGATGGCGAATGTTCAACATTGATTGGCGATGTAAAATGTCCACGGCTAGTGTACTGTCATGATTGGATGGACATTGGATGGTGGTAGACGATTGAATACGTATATGCTAAGTTGTACGTGTTGTCAACTTGTCTCTTACAGAATATTTAAGTTCAGGTACTGTGTTTTCGACCTTCCCCTCTAACAATACGATTTTTCGACAGCTCGTGGTTGAATCTGATACACACTCTCACTCCCTCCACACGGATATCAAAGGATTTTGAGTTCGTTCACAACAACCCCGTTTAACTCGTAACCAGTAGTAAAGCAAAATGGGTCTTCCGATTAGGGAGCTCGCGGACAAAGTGAAGAAGAACAGCGCTAGCAGCGCCAAAAAAGGCGGACAATGGAGCATTCCGTTCGTCTTATGGGTCATGTTTGGCGTGACCTTGGCGGTTCTAGCGACAGCAATTCCGGTGAGTTGAGTGAAAACGTAGAAGCGATGGTGTCCCAGGTTTTGCCAACCCCATATCCATCTTCAATCGCACGCTGACAGTTTTGTACAAATTTTTGCATTAAAGTTAACTATCTCCACCCCTCTTCACATTCTTTACCTCCATCTTCTCGAAACACTGGCGTATAGTCTGGGCTCATCTTTCGTTTCTCCTCAGTTGAAACGACAAGTACCCTAACTGACGAAATTCTCATAACAACTGTTGGGTTAGCACCATCACATTACGAGCTCGAACTTTTTCATCTCTCAGCAAGTTCAGTTCGCAACATTATCTTTCTGATGTTCTTCTTCCATCTTGGACTCGGTTCTCCAAAATCAATAGCGGTGCTCAAAAAGATATCCAAAACGTTATCGATCGTGTTGGTGGTTTTCTCAAAGGTCTTGCCGCCAATCCCGTCGTCACTCGACATATGGTATCGAGTTCCCACAACTTAACTGGGAACCCGGACGTCAACGCAGCTTTTTTGGCTGCAGATTTGATGAATTTCGAAGCTGGTCCGACAATTGCTTGCACAGCCCGGGAGAACATTAGTGGGATTGCCCCACTTAATGGGTGGTTCAACAATACAGTTGTCGGGGTGGGACTCAATCCATTCAAAACGACACCACCGTATTTGTGGTATATCGACTACAGTTCAGCTCCAGCTATGAAAAGGTCATTTGCTACGAGGAATCGAACAGGTACTGCACGCCTTCGCGCTCTTTGTCTTGACAACTGTTTCGAGAATACATACCTTGCGTACGCGTCCTTCCTGCTATTCAATTTCTTCTTTGAGAACACTGACGTGTTTAAACTGAACTTCGTGATCACCTAGGTTGGACGGTTGCACCTTCAGAAGTGATCGTACCAGTCGCAAGCCGGTTGATAGACAACACAGCGGATGACATTCCACCAAAGATGGTGAAAGCGAAATCAACCGACATGAAGTGCTTTAACGTTTACCATCCTACCCTCAAGTATCACTCAATTGACTGTTACTTGAATTACTGGGCCGACAACGATGTCGGGTTTTCTGGACCAATTATGGGACCTTATACTCCTGACACCCCTTCCGGAAACTGCTTTTTCGGCTTAGATCCGAAGAGAGGCTTTGGAGTGGTCTTGGATAGATTGCAGGTGCGGGATGGCAGACTTGAATGTCTCAAGTTTCAGATTGCTGATTTGTGAAATTCACGTGGGGACTCTCTGTTAATATGTTCAGGGTCAACTCGAGAGAGCGATTGTGGTTTTCCAAGACAGCTTCGACGTTTTGGCAACATCGCTAGGTACCATTGTTCGAGACGATTCTGCCACTCGATGGTCCTCTCTAAGCGGCGGCAACACCTCCGATTCGACATTGGTCTTTGACTCCATTGTTGTTGAACTGATGGAAGGTCTTCGCCAAGAGTACAAATCCACCGAAAAGATACCAAAGGCTCCACAGCTGAAGGAAGCAACTTTCCAAGGGGTTCGTTATGTCTATGGCGTCATGTCCTGGAATGTTACGACTACGGACAGGTGGGGTATCGCCGTCTTGGCTCCTCGCGAACAAATCTACGGTGACATCGATCGAGCAAACAACAATGCAATCCTTGTCGTCACTGTCGTAACATGTGGTGTTGTTGCCATCATCGGGCTCATAATGTGGTGGGTTTTGCGACCACTTGGCAAGTTGGCACAGGGCATGGAACGTTTGACCGTATTTGAATTCTCGGCGTTGGAGGATGGAAACTTGTTGAACATCCGAAGCGTTGTCACAGAGGTATCTCCTTGTTGCAGTGAGCGATAGAGTCGCCAAAGTGGTATTTCGCCTAGCATCGAGAAATTTCCTTCTTCTAAACATCGCAAATTAACATTCCTTGCAGATTTTCCATATCCAAGAAACGTTCAGTACGATGGTCAAAGCGTTGTAAGTGCAAGAGCACTCGATA
The DNA here is from genome assembly GCA_027596845.1 of Quaeritorhiza haematococci. Taxonomy (NCBI): domain Eukaryota; kingdom Fungi; phylum Chytridiomycota; class Chytridiomycetes; family Quaeritorhizaceae; genus Quaeritorhiza; species Quaeritorhiza haematococci. The sequence goes on along the minus strand of JADGJF010000257.1, from coordinate 13,740 downwards.
CTCTTCTTCCAAATCTCGTCCAATATCCTCTAATGAGCTAAACGCAAACTGACGTCTTTTCATTCTCTACGGCAGCGCCGGAGGAATACGCACGAACAAAATTCTCGTCAGCACTCCTGTGAAACAACCTATTCAGAGTGGGTTGATTTCTGGTGGTAGCGGTATGTTTACCACCGGATCAGAAAGCACTAACAAATCGAATGGCAATTGAGTGTGTTTCCAACCTGCGGCTATGGGGATTACGGAGCAGGTTGGATGTTTTGGATTTGTAAGGGGTAGATTGCGAAAAAATATGGGTCGGGGTGGGGACTTAGGAGGACTCGGGTGTACAATGGGAGAATGAGGCAATGAAGATTATTGAACGACTATTTTCAGAGGCACCCGGAAATAGCATAAGATCTAATCGAACTTAGTGAACAATAGTGAAAGGCTTTCATGATCGTCTTGTCGGTGTCTTGTCCTTCTTTGTTGTTCAGGCGTAGAGGGATTGGGTTTTTCCCGACGGGTTTAGTAAAATTCTTCGAAGACTTTTTGAGCTGGTTCCCATCGTCGATCCCAATCAACATAACATTGAAGTTTGTTGAAAAGAATCGAGAGTCCACATACTGAACTGGAGGTTGCATGAGGTAAATGAGGCTCGGTCCATATGACTACTGGTATAGACAAACCTCCTTGCAAACCTTCGTCGAATTCGAAGATCTTTTGGTTTCGAGCTTGAACCCTCCAACGTCCCTCCAACGAAGGGAATCTTGTGCGGTGTGCTGCCCGAAACAAAGGGCAAGATCTCCAGGCCTTTTGCCGGGCCTTTAACTAGATTGCATGCCCCTGATGCATGGTATGGAGTGGAATGGCATCGCTGGAAAACTGATATGTGCGTGTGGTCGATATGATTATACTCAAACTTCCTCTCAGAATGATATGACTGAACAGATAAGCATGGATTTCTATGGGATCTGCTTTTCACACATGGAGTTTCAGGCGTGCTCGATTCCACCTTGGGGCTTCATGACCGAAAAGAGAAAACAGAGGATGGTGACATTTCTCAAACTTTCCCCCACGCCCTATCTATCCGAATTATCCGAGCCGACAGTCAGCCGGCTGGGAGTCAAGTAGAAGACAACGGATGTAGAGAAGAAGATGGACCAAGATTCCGTCAAAACTTTTCGGTCGGGCATTTACCTGCGGCTGTATCCCAGCTTTTGATGCGCGCAGATGGCAGCGGCCATCTAAGCTTTAGTTCGCGTAATTCACCGACCACAACAAATCTTGACATGGCAACTAAATGACGGACATGCGGTACCCACTAGGGGATTTTGCAAACTCCGCTGAACTCCGCCATTTGTGGTGGTGTGAGCGGCTTAGACTGTGGCATGCAAGTGTCGATCCCAATCCGACCCAAAAAGGCAAGTCTTCTGGAACAAAGTTGAACAGAAGGAGGAAAGGGAGAAACGCAACACTCACCATCACAAAACTCTATCTAAAAGACTTCGTTCTCCCACTTAGTTTCTGCGTAAATCCCAAGTTCATTCACGACCAGAAACCTCCGAAAAACCTCACGGCGCCCCACAAGTCTATGATTCGTCCTTGGTCTTGAAACGAACACCACAGTGCGCCGAGAACCGAAATTGAAAAAGTACAACCCCCACTACCAGTACAAGTCCGGGGGGTGGATCTGGGCCATCAATCTCGCCCATACCTAGCCCGCATATCCGACGACTTGCGCGCCGTGGTGCCTCTTTTTTGTCCAGGTCATCTGGTAATCGAAGAACGGGCTGTTCGGTGGGTGTGAGACTAGGTATCCAGATCCTTGAGAACGAACCCATTCCGAGCCTGTTTCAGTGTGGTGCCCGAGGGCACATGTCCATGGAGTAAACAAAACACATCCTTCACAACAACTCCAGCTATGTCCTTGCGCATATCTCAAGGAGCGTCACTCTTACACATGATGCTGCTCCACCTTTCATTCTTCGCCACCCACGTTGCAGCAGCAACCACAACCACGAACAGCCCACTCATCACAACCGCCGAGCCAGGTTCCAGCAATGGCCCCAATCTCCTCCACCTCTTCATCGGTGTCTCCGTTACTATCCTTGCTTGTCTGTTCTCCTCGTTAGGGGTGAACATGCAGGCTGCCGCGTTAGTTGCTGAGCGAAAGAAGAAGGCGAAAGAAAGCAACCCAGGCTCGCCTGCTGATGGTTCATTGTCGGCTTTGGAGTTGAAGCGCGGGCCTGGGACGGTGGCGGGAACGGGGGTAGAGGGGAGTTTGGGGGAGAGGATGGTCGTGGTGGAGGACGAAGGTATGGATAGTGAGAGTCCACCTTCGAGGCGGTCTAGCTTTGCGGGGAGTAGCGGTGGCGGAATTGCTGGTGGGGAAACGAGGCTCGTTGCGCGGCATCATCAACAACAGCTTTTAGCCGTTGACACACGGCGGAGGTCATCATCTGCAGAGGAGTCCCCACGTGGAAGTGTTGAAGCCATCATATCTACAACATCGTATGGAATACCCATGACTACCACCAGTACTCCATTACTTTCAAATCGGCGGTCTGGGGAGCGACCCACAAGTCGGTGGGAAAAGTGGTTCCGCGACTGGCAGTGGTATATAGGTGAGTTGGAAGCACTTATCCACAAAAGAAAGGGGTGAAACGCCACATTTCGGGATGATCTTGATCACTTTGTTCCGAGACTCCACAATCGCTAATTAGACCCTTTTCCCACCTCACCCGACCCAAAAAACAGGGTTTACCATTTACCTAATCTGCCAAAGCACAGGCTCCGTCATCGCTCTAAGTTTTATCCCACCCGTAATCCTAGCCCCGTTAGATTCCACGGGTTTGATATTCAATCTCTTCTTTTCAAGATTATTCCTCGGCTCGCGCATCACACGGTCCGATTACCTTGGGACTCTTTTGATTGTAATCGGATGCACGGTCGTGAGCATTTTTGCATCGAATATGCCGGATGATCGTAAGTAGTGATCAAAATCAAATGTTGCCGCTTCAAAACGGTTAATCTACTTAAGCTGATCGTAACTGTCAATCTGCATCATGTCAGGCAAAACGCTGGATGACCTCATCAGAACATACACCCACCCCTCCTTCATAATCTACTCCAGCATCACCCTCGCCTTCGTCATCATCCTTTTCTCCGTCATCAAGTTACTCGAAACTGGAGGTGTTCGCGTCCTCCTCCTCTTCCAAATCGCCAAATCACGGATATGTTCCGTCCTGTTTCCATCGTTCCTTTTCCGGAACTTCAAACTCCCGTCCTTGTTCTGGAGGAGATCATCACCCCACCATAATCATCACCATCACCACCACCACCACAGCAACAGTGGCTCCGAAGAAGCCATCGCCGATGCCCGCAGTCCCCTCTCATCATCACGAGAAAGTATCTCCACCATCGGAGACGAAGAGAAGGCCCCCTTAATCCTCTACTCCGACCGACCCACCAGCACCTCGGCAACAACAACAACAACAACCTCCTCCTTCCCCACCCAACACCTAATCCAAAAGAAACGAAAAGTCCGAACATTCGTCGAAACAAACGCGGATGAACAGTCAACCGAGTCACCCCTCCTTATGGACATTGAAGCGGCGAATGCTGCGGCAGCGGCGGTGGGTGTAGCTGTTGCTGCTGGGAGGGCATTGCCAGGTGATTCGACACCTGGGTATGAAACGCCTGGGTCGACGAGGTCGGCTACGCCAAGTACGTCGGAGTGTCAGAAGAGGGCGTTGAGGAATCGGATTGGGATGCTGTATGCTGTAGTAGGGGGGACGATGGCATCCAACACATTGATGTTGGCGAAAAGCGGGTAAGTATTATGCGCATCACATTGCCGTTTCTTTCTGTTTTTCCATATTGGCTCTGTTGAAGGAACAGGAGCTGCACATGTAGTATTTGAGTGCATTCACAACCGGTACTGATTAACCTTTCACCCGGCTTTCGACGCTCCTCCTCGTTTCGTAGGATCGGACTCCTGCTTCTCACCATTTTCGACAGCCAGAACCAGTTCCACGGGGCATTTGCTTTTGTTCTCCTCGGGTGCTTAGGCTTCACAATCGTTTCCCAGGTATGTACTTCAACCAATCCAAAAACCCCAAACACCAAAAGTCGTCCCTCATCTTTCTCCAAATCATCATCACGAACACTCGCTCACACCTCCTCGCCCACTTATCATCCCTCCTCTCTTTGTTTCTTGAATCTTTCTCCTCATCACAGCTCTTCGCCCTCAACCGCGGTCTCTACCACGCCCTCCCAACCCTCGTCGTCCCCCTCTTCTACACACTCTATACCTGTCTCTCACTAGTAAACACCCTCGTATGCTTGCACGCGCTCAGAAGCAATCGCCCTGATGAATCGTCGGAGGGTGACTTATCACCTCTCGCAGCGGTGGTCATTGCGTTGGGTATTGCGACGATTATTGGGGGGGTTTGGTTGTTGAGGGAGAGTAGTGAGGGACAGGTTTTGGGGGCTGAGGAGGGGATACACCCTGTGGGTGGGGATGAGGGCCATCCTGAGCGGGTGAGCGGGGGAAGAAGTGGAGTGCGAGAGCAGTGGGACCCGTATTGTGATGAGCCGTTGGGAAGGGAGGGGTTGGATGACGGGAGGGGAGGGAGGTCTGATTATGGGTCTGTTGACTTCCGGGAGCGAAGTGATGGGACTTCAACGACGACATAAAGTCGTACATCTGTGGAACCCACAAAAACGCACCCCTCCCCCAAACTCTAAGCAAAGTGAACAAAGTGGAATAATCATATCGCAAGTTCACAGTCATTTCCTAGCCCACCAAAGACTCTCGCCTCTGTATTTACCACTCAAGCATCTCTGTTCGTTTTCCTTATCTCTTTCCATTTACCGTTTCTAAGTTTTTAAGTCACGATTAGACGAGGGGTGGTTTCTATTCTATTCTATTTGATTTTTTACGCTTTATTGATATCCATTTTGATATCCATATACCCCTCTTTTTATTTAGACATAGTCATAGAGTTTGGGCCTCAGGACTTTCTCTTCTATCAGGTTTGGGGGTGGGGGGTGTCAGGTGTGGTTTCCGGAATGTCAGGGCATTTGCGTCCTGGAGTATACCGAGCACAATTCAGGATTTGAAATCACGGATTTGATTTCACACTTTTCTATGGTGAACGAACAATGCTCTTCTTCGTTCTATTTGTTCGCTGACTCAGGAGATTCGCTCGGTCATGGAGTCCAACATCGGACCGTGCTTTTCAATATGTTGCTTGTCTTTTCCAAATATCAGTGTGTGTACATGGCAATGGAAGGGAATGTGAAAACAAATAAATATTTGACATGTTACAACTTGACCCATTAGAACATCAACACCTCGCATTTCTGCCTTTATAAATGTTCCCTTCTCAATCACTCCGTCCCCTTTGAATTTGTCGAATCTATCTGCCCTCGGCAAACGTGCACCCTCGCACAAAATGCTCCATAAAGCTTCCCTACAGAACCACCCAATTCCCCCTTCACTCTCCCATTCCTCATCCTCCCCCCAACATTCGTCGCCAAAAAGGAAGCCCACGACCGTACACGTGCATCTTCATGAGCCAAGATATCGGGGAGGACTGTGGTGAGCGGAGGGAGGCAACAGGATTCGATGTAGCGGTGTAGATCCTCTGCAAATGCGGGGGGTGAAGATGAGGGTGATGGTGATGATGATTTTGCGGTGAGGTGTTTTTGGTGTGTCTCGGCGGAGGTGTTCGAATGTGACGCTCCTCTTGACGTCGTGTCATCCATCATCATAATCGCTTCACTGACTAACTTACAAAACACCGACAACACATCCTCCAAAAGCCTTGTCCGCCACCGTGATGATGGTTGCCGTTGCCTCTTTGTTTCCGCCTCCTGTTGAGCTCCACGCTGTTGTCGGTCGTCATTTGACGCCTGTTTCTCGCTATTCACTGATCCCGTTCTATCACTTCCAGCTCCACTCACTTTGCCACCAAGGGACGAAGAAGCCGAAGAAGAAGAGGGTTTACACGAAATCTGTCCTCCGAATCCTAACACGTCTTCTGCCCGTTCCTTTCCAAGCCCAATCATCAGCAACCGTTTCCACATTTTTTTATGGACCCCAAGAGACCGATGTGTTTCTCTTGCTCTTCCTCGCAGTCTTTCTATGCTTTCTGTCCTTCGGGAACCGCCATGGAGATTTTCGGTTGGAGATGGGGTTGACGCCAAAGTTACATTCATCCCCAATCCATCCGCAACAAGAATCTCTACCCACGACCTTGTTGTCGCCGAAGCCGACTTTTCATCAAAAAGCAAAGCTGTGATGACAGCCATAGGGAGTGCAAGACGTTCGTTGGAGAGGTGCTTAGATGCGGCGACAAGGTTGGACATAAGTTGACTTTTCACGATTTCAGCGGGGTTAGTGAAGGGGTACTTCGGCTGGTTATCCTCGTTTTCTTCTTTAACCCTACCACTGTAGATTGTTAATAATCTTTTGTGCCGGTGAAGAGAGACCTTGCTGCCCGACGCGACTTGATCAGAGTCTTGTGATGATGATCCACCGCGGCGAGCACGCCCAGTCCGCCCCTCTCCATACCCAGAATCCGCTCTTTTCCGCAACGGACTATCCAACCCATCCAACCCGTCACTCTCTTCAACGGCGTCCATCCCTTGTTCCGCCCCTCGCGCCACCACAATCCTAGCTTTCCTTGAGCTCGTTTTTGTTTTCTCTGTCACTGTATCAGCACGATCCCCATCTTCTTCTTTCCGTCCACCATCAAAACCACCTCCTTCCCACCACGCACCACCCTGATTCAAATAAGCCAACGCCCCAACCACATGCGTTATCATGATTTCCACCATATCGTGGGCGTTTGGGGCGTTTGGTGTCCTTCCATCACTCGCAACTCCAGTGTTCCCCCTCGAAGTCCCCCCCCGCCAAGTCAACGACGCATCTCCAATACTTCCCGCAAATCCGAGCCACCACCAATCACCGCATATACAATTCATAGCCGCGTCCCCTTGAGCTTCGAATATCGTGAAGGTGTCTCGCCAAGAGTGTGTGTTGAGGAGTTTGACTAACCATTTCCCCAGTGTGGAGCGGAATTTGACATCCAGAACTTCGTTTTCGGATTCTCGAGGTTGATGGCTAGGATGGTGTAATGGTGGGTTTTGAGCGGTGGTGGGCTTTGTGGCCGGAGTAGGTATCGCCGTAACGCCCAAAAAATTGTAAACGATTCGAGTCAACCGTAATATCAAAATGGGCGACGAAGAGGCAAGCAGTGTTGACATTGTAAGTCGTGGTGATGGGGCTTGACGGGAATTAGTTGGCGGATGGTTGGAATGCGGAGAAGATTGTTTACCAGAATGTCTAACCGAAAGCTTGGGATCAATTTGATCAGGTCCAGCATCGTCACCAAGGCATCCCGAAAAGAATTCTTTGATGATCGAATCCAAGAGTTCTGAGCTCTGCTCGGACTTAAAAGCGACCATCAATCGATCCACCACCCCACAAAAAGACTCCATGAATTTCAACTCTCCCACAGTCGGAGCGTGGCGTCCCAACACCCCGCGCACCAACGTTTGCAGCACCCGCAAAGATTCGGGTTGCATAAAGACGTCTTTGCAAGCAGAAACGGGCAGTACTGCGAGGAGATGCAATGTCGCAACAAACAAGGGCAGCTCCTCCCGAGTTGAACTACCTGTCGAACGATTTTTGTTGTTTTCGATCGCAGCCAAGGAGCCGGCGAGTCCCGTAGCCGTTGATCCATTATGAGCAGATGGCTCGAAAGCGTTGTCCCCAGAAGTGGTCGATGATAGTAGTGGTGGCCACAGCGAACGTGCCAAGGCTGTCATCCGCTCGGTGACCCATTCATAGTAATTCCCCCTTCCATGGTGGTTGCCACCAGAGCGAATTTTCTCTCCCTTCACACCAGACTGTGCAAGAACGAAAACGCACACGAAAACGCTCTTGGTACGGTCCATAACTGTTCTCGTATCATCCGCTGCCGTCTCCCAGAGTGTTTGGAGGGTTTGCTGGCTGTGAAAGATCGCATGGGCCACAAATGCTGTGGAGTCCACTCCCATAGGAGTGCCCGTTATGGGGCCCGCTGGCGCACCTCCTATTGGGAGACCCAGCGTCGCATCACCACGACAACCGCACAACCGAAACAGCACATCAAAAGCAGGGCAATCATGTGAAGGACGAACCTCAGACAGTCCGTAGAGGCAAAGGCACTCCAGAGCGGTGGAGGGAAATGTTGGCGGTGCCTTCCGATTATGGGTGTAAGCACGTTGTTGCAGTTCAAGGAAGCGGTTTTCATAATTTTCCGTCTGCTTAATACACAGCAGTTCCTTGGAGACTGAAGCAACGATATGCGTGAACAAGTTCCACTTTTCCAGGTGTTGCTCCTCAGATCCCTTTGATGGATGGGAAAACATCACGCTTTCGAAAAATGTCTCGGCGCGGACAGGACGGCTTTCCGAAAGCAACAGCAAGACCTGCAAGGCTTCGCCGCATTTTCCAAAAAGATTTCGGTAAACCCTTCCGCGTGCGGCCATCGTTCGCGCTGCGGGGACGTGTCGCATTGGTTTTCGGATTTCACCATGCACCCGTTTGTGCTGGTAAGTGTGTTTCCGCCGCCAATCGACCTCCTCGTCCTGGTAAACTACTCGATTTTCTTCCGCATCAGTGACGACGGACATCTGAATCAAGCATCCCAAATGGTGCATACAATCCGCAACCGCGTAAATCAGCTGGAGCTCAATTATATCCCTAACATAGTTCGTTCGGACGGAAAGCGGACCCCTGTGGCTGACCAGCTCAAAAACGACTTTGGTGAGGTCGATTAAGATGCTAAACACGCTCTCTTCATTCAAACTTGTGTCGTCGTCTACTTCACCGTTTCTCTCTCGTTCAAGATCATCATCGAACTCGGAAGGGGAAGGTTGCCATGCTGTAAGTAGGCGTGGAAGAATCGGCAACAAGAGTTGGACGATAAGCGAAACCAATGGGGCTGTCGGGTCAGGTGGAGCCTCTGGAGATAGCTTGCCCGGAAAGTCAGGTCTATTCGAAGAGGTGCGCGACGAGCTTTCTTGTTGTTGATTTTCAGGCATCAATAGGCACGTGATGAGAGTCCTTATTACCTCGAGCAAACGAGCTACGAGCATATATACGTCGATATCGGTGCTGGATTTATTTGTTTTTGATGCAGCCTCCGTTTGTCCAAGCAGTTCGTCACTGAGTGCAAAAGCCTTTAGCATTGTCACCAGCCACGCAACCAATCGCTTGAGGTAGAGCTGAACGTACTCTTGCTGGATGAGGTAATGTTTTGGATTTGGACTGCCTTCTACACCACCGCCCCGTGTGTTCTTCAATCCTGTAGTGTGGCCACCACCGTGAACGGAAATAGGAACAACGAGACTGTGAAGCAACCGGTTTGATATGTCGAGCAGACCTAAAAGATGCGTTTCGCCACGACGATCCTTAATGACGACGCGTGGGTGTGTATAGACGAGGCCTTCGGCGATAAAGGTCAAAATGTCCGGGCTTTCTGCGATAAATCGGGCTCCATCCTGAACTTCCTGCTGACCGCTGACAGCATCAAGACTACCATCCATTCGAATGAAACGGTCAACCTTATCCCAATCCACCTGACCATCCACTCGCGTCAAGGCGAAATCTGACGCGCCAATGGGTTTCGACATTGCTGCACCAATGGACGGTCCAACCACTGTGGATTGTTTTACGCGTTCCATATTGGGTTCGGGCGACAGATCTGCGGTCGTTGTGGTGTTTTCCGCTGTTCCGGGCGGTCGTCCAGATATTGAATACTTCAATGCTGTAGTTTCATCCATCGGGGTTTGAGACTCCTTTTCAGCTTCTGTTTGTTTCCTTCCTCGCCTCCGCCTTTTCCAAAACCCAAATATGCTCTTCTTTGGCTCTTCAGGATTTGGTGCTTCCGCTTTCAACGGGCTGGTGGTTGCTGGTGGTTCCGATGTAAAACGTTTCTCGCTAACGTTTTTTAACTCGTTGGTATTCGAATGCTTGCTCCGCTCAGCATCACTCAGTTCACTCCACTTATCGATGTAAACTGACTTTATCGCATTCGAACCTTTGGACCCTGTTCCCGGGTCAGTTTCGCTCAGAAACGACGAATCACGATGCACGTTAGAATGTGACGGAAGTGAAACAGGGTCTTTGACGGTAGATAATGGCATCGTTGGAAGCTTATGGACCACATTTTCACGTTTCTGCTGGTGCACCGATTTCTTTAACCCTGGGCGTTCATTCACCGGCGACAGCTCTTGGGCTTCAGCGACTCCTTCATCTTCAATGACTTCACTGCTCAGAACTTCCTTCGAGGATGTAATAAATGGGTGCGATGCCAAGATCGGCCACCCTAGCCGCCGATTTGGATCTTTTTGAAGAAGTCCGCTCAAAAGCTCGAAAAACTGCCTACTCATGGATAAAGAGGGCCATTTGATATCATCGTCGAGAATCATGTTGACAAGGGTGAAGATATTCGTTGTGTAGAAGGGTGGCAACCCTGTGAAGAGCTTTGAGCATGTTAGACATTTTCGGTTTGGGGCACGCTTGAAAAATGAATGGTGAAGGAAGCTTGAAGTGTAAACCAAACCTCGAACAACATGACGCCCAATGCCCATAAATCGACCGCATGATTGTAGGGTTGTTCTTGAATCAGTTCAGGCGCCATATATATCGGCGTGCCTAAGGAGCCAAGAGAATCTTGTTGAGTGAAAAAAAACAGAAGACCCAAACCGAATCCTCAGGTTGATGTTACCTTTAACGGAAGTAAGCGTGAAGTCAGTGCTCGCGACATCAGTCTCTCCATTGTTCATGTATCTGGCAAATCCGAAGTCGCAGATCTTAACATGGCCATCCAAACCCATCAAAATGTTCTAAAATTACGTTTGGTTAGTATCGAAAACTGTTGCAATATTAGCAGCTGAAGGGGAAAGGAAAGGTGGCCTTTGATATCCTTTGCCTTATCTACAACGACAACGAAAAATGAACATGCTGCTCTAAACGCACTCGAACATGCTCGACAGCATGGTAACGGTTTCTTTCCATCAAATCTGTTCACGCCTGAGTAGTAACAATAAAGAAGGTGTATGAGTCTCACCTGCAATTTCAGATCCCGATGCACGATTCCCTTGACATTATGTAGGTAGTCCAACCCAGATACCAAACCAGGGGCAACAACATCACGTATGTACCCTTCCGATAATCTTCCCTCCGGATTTGTCGCCCCCCGCAGGATCGTCAGAAAGTCTTTCCCAGCCAACTCCATAATGAACCAACATTCCCTCTCGTTCCCAAGACACGCCAGTAAGCGGAGTATGTTGCGGTGACGCAAGGACTTGTGACAAGCGACCTCAGATTTCAACATGTCGTGAGCGGATCGGGCCTCATCGCGTTCTCGATTTCGTTCCTCCGGCTTTTGTGGTTTTGTGGTGGAAGAGACGTCTGAGACATAATGGAGTTTTGGCACGAGCTTGATGGCAACTCGTGTGCCCGTTGGAAGATAAGTTGCGGAGTATACTCTGTTTTGGCCTTGACCGATGAGAGGACCGAATCGATAATCATCCATGGTGCTAAGTCCTGTTGGGAATATTATATGCCCACCCAGTTTCCGTCGGACTCTGGTTCAGACTTCGGAGTTCAATGATGCAGGTCTTATGTAAGACAGGAATTGTGGAACAGAAAGCTGGTGGTGAGAGAGCTGGGAGAACGGCCAAAGAAACGGCGTCCTGTGCTTTGCCTGCGATGCCCTAAACACTCATGCCAAACACCTGGTCTCAAAACATATAATTTATCTTCCATGGCATTCTTCTTTTGACTCTTTTACCTATACAAGAACACTGCATCTGTGGATATGTTTACATGGCATGCGGGAAATCCTTCGAAGAAATTTCGTCCATCGAATCAGGAGCTCCTACAGAAATATACACGCTCTTCAAAGAGCGGAAAATGAAATGAAGGGGTATTTTGCTCTTTCGGCGCAATAGATAAAAGAAACCCGCACAGAAAGAATGGGGACCGTCTATGGGAACCAAACATTCAGATGTCGCTCTTCTCTCAATAACCGGAGCCATAGGCGGGATATGCTGCTGCGGGAGGTTGTTGCGGGTAAGCAGGCGGCGCGGGCTGCTGTGGGTAAGCTGGGGCCACGGGTTGTTGCTGCGGATAAGCTGGGGCCACAGGTACTTGGGCCACGGGTGGTTGTTGTGGGTAAGCTGGCGGTGGTGGCGCTTGCGGATATGCTGGGGGTGCTTGTGCACATCCGTACGGACCGCAGCTAGGCATGGCCGGAGCAACTGCGATATTGCAAGGAACCGTGACCAATGAGACGACCGGGCTTGCGGATACGGTTACCCACGCGACCGCCGTGTTGGTAACAGTGCTGAAAAGTTCCTGTACCGTTGTGGAAACCACCTGCTGAGTTTGCGTACAGGTGGTAGTAACCGTAGTCATCACTGGAGGTGCTGACACATGCTGGGTAGCGACCACAGTGGACACCTGCATCTGGACTGTGGTGGACGTGACTTCGACGGAGGTTGTGAGCATTGCCGTTTTCGCAACAGTGCTGAATACAGGGGCCTTTATAGAAACATGACAGATTTTGCGCCTTAGTAAATCTCATTCCTTTGGGAGATAAACCATATACACAGAGGACTGCACCGTCTGCCGATGTACGAGAAAAGAGCATGTCTGTCTCTGCTCACCTGCGTCACCATGATGGGTGCTGGTTGAGACGTTATAGTGGACGTGATAATAGAAGTCGACGTCGTCGGAACGGCAACCATTTGGGTCTGGATGCAAGTCGAAACGGACGTTGCAGTGACCCATTGAGTTTGGACGGATGTCTGTAGTTGGCGTTTGGAAAAAGGAACAAGTGGATGTGATTAAAGACCGCCCAAATCAAAAAAAGTCGCGCACAAAGATGAAGGATGCCTTTGAAACATACCTGTGTACACGTCGTGGTCTGGTTCACAACCGCCGTCGCCGTCGCAAGGACGAGGGATGTCTGAGTGCACGTGGACGTAAAGATCGGCCCAGGCATAGTCACTTGGGCAGTAACCCACGCAGTAACGTTTTTCACTTGCCATTGAGTGGAAACCATCGTTGTCGGGCATAGCTTCGTGGTCGTCTGAAGCTGGGTCTGCGTACATGTTGTGGTGATTGTTTGTGCTGGCAACGGGGCGGGGGTTACGGTAGTCGTCTGCGTGACTGTCAACATCATAGGTGTACACTGCGGAGCGGGGGCGGGAAGAGCTGTTTGCATAATCGGTTGTGCCCATGTTGACGGGGTGGGCATTTGGATTTGGGGTTGGGGTGACCATGTAGAAGGAGGCGGCGGTTTGTACGCTCCCTGATTTACTTGCTGCGCTGGAGTGGCAGGGGGAGCGGGGTATGCTGGTGGTGCCGGATTCGCATTTCCGTAGCCATAACTGGGATCCGCGGAGGCCCCAGTGGCCAAGAGGCCCAAAGCTAAAGAGAAGAGACTCGAACGGACCATATTTCTCGGCAAGTTGATGATTCACACACAAGCGCGCGGATGTAGGGAAGAGAACGTTGAAAGAAGCGGTTGGCGCTCGTCAGGATCTATACGAAACAGGATCGATGTGGTGTATGTGCGATCCTCTCTTACTTTCTTGCAGGTTCGCCGGTTGCACCTGCTTTTGAATATATCAGGAATGGAGTTTTCCTTTTGATCACCTCTGTTTCATTCTTCTTGAACCGAACCCTGG
>JADGJF010000256.1:0-26136 GCA_027596845.1 Quaeritorhiza haematococci | reverse complement strand
GTTGGTTGGTCCTTGGGGGGCGGCGGGAATGGTGGGGAGGGATGTGAGGATCAAACTGATTACGAGCGCATGGAGCAGCGGCAGGACCAGTGCCGCGGCGAATGGCCCCTTCATCATCTTTCTAATTGAATACGCGCGTTTTCGTCTATGTCTCGTTTTCTCGAAGATGTTCCATGTGGCAACACGTCAAGGCTCACTGAGCGTTGTCGCGCATCATGAGTCGTTGTGGGCTTCTCCCCAGTTCTCCCACTTGCCCTTTTGCACTTTTTGTGCAAGGTCGCTCCAAGCCCCCTTTTCTCCCCGTACCACCTTCCAAAAACACCAATAATCCAACCCCGCCAAAGTGAGTAAAATGCCGCCATGAGGGTTCGACTTTCGTTGATTTCACTGCGGCGTACCTCTACGTTATGTGAGCATGGCAACTTTTCTCGGTTCGAGATTTTCGAAAACATCAATAGCAGAATATCACAGCCTGCGATTCAATGTGAATACAAGCACTGAGAGTACCAGTGCTGAGATATGGACACATAGAATAGAAAACTCTGGAATCAGGATATTGCCCTTTTCATTCCTTTTCGGCCACGATTTCTTCCTCTGTCATTATGGAAATTCGAACTTTTGAACAATCCGAGTCATGCTCGTACAATCCACCTCGATATTGAATGAATCGCAAATCCAGGGCATATTCAGAAAAATGATTCCAAGGAGATGTAAACCAGATATGGTGCTCCTCTTGAGATAGACAAGATACATTCCAACAGCGCAAACCCATTACATCATAAGCTCGGAGTCAGTCTGCTCCTGTAATCCAAAGCCCTTCGCGGTCCGATGCACACTGTGACGATATCACCACCACAGCGACAGTCCAGGCAACAGCCCCTCTTCCTCAAATATCTCCATCGCGACAAGCAAAGGATACTCGTTTTGCCGGCTTGATCAACTGCCCGTTACTGAGTGCACTCAGCCGGTTGGGCATCACGGTGACGCTGGAAGAGGGTATGCTGAAGATGATGCTCGTCACGGTTGCCGTTGTGCATTCTTCATCTTTGCTTGAGGGAAATCTGCTTCAACATCGAAGAAGACAGATACGATAGAGACTGCGATGGAGATCTAAAGGAAACTGCTATGCCATCACATTACCTACAGCCTTACGGCATGCGCGGCAGGATTCCTTCAACTTGAACTTGGGGCGTTCAAGCCACTATTCAAGCTCGCAAGATCTGGAGAAAACTACACAGAGCTGCTATCATGCCATGTATTCCGTCAAGTTGGGGCGGCTCAAGTTTGACTTCGGAGATGAAACGCCGCGTGAAACGCCGAACTTTCTTTTCTACCGCCTGGTATACCCTACCCCATTCCTCTTGCCCTTGCAATCACACGCTCTGGACCTCTTGCCGGACCTGTGCTTCAGGCTCAGCCCCATTCTCCACCAGTGCAACGGGAATTTTGATTTTCGAACTCATTTCTGAAGAGCCTTGCACAGATTCATTGAGTTTCAAGGTTGAGGACGCGCTTCAGGAGCCACCGTGCCGTCTGTCCTTCAAGGTGTGCACTGCCATCTGCTCGAGCAACCAGGTCTGAACGAGGCCCACAACCAGGCCCGGGTGGTTTCGCTTTTCGAGAGAGAGTGGTTTCGAAAGATCTTCCAAATTGAGTTTGAAAATGCAGAGTTGAGGCGGCAAAGGTCCAGCTCGGTGCGGCATTGACTTGCAGCCTTGTAACATATTCGAACTTTCCGTTTTCTCATTTGGACAACCCACAAGATCCCAGACAAGATCCAACTATCTTGGATAGACGGCCCAAACTATCCAAGCTTCCCAAACGTGGGTGCAATTGCTCAATGAACTGGCTTTCGCCGGTGCAATCCAGGCCGCAACCAGCCCCACATCCCACAGAACAAATGCAAATTCAAGTGGAGTACCCTTTTGGTGTTTGTTATTGGTTTTCCTGCTCCTCACGCAGCTCGTCACGAGACTACCCGCCGCTCCCAGCACCGCTCCGCACTGCTTGGGGTGTCGAGAGGATGCTCAAGGATATTAAACCATGAAAAGGAGTGAAAATCACTTTCGAAACATGCATGCCCTGATCCACCGTCGATTGTCTGCGCAACTCTGCGCAAATCCGGTAAATGCGAACATTGAAGATCCACAGTCTCTTCTGGGTGTTGTCCGGGTGTTGTCTGCCGTGTTGTCTCCCCGTCACCAAAACCACGGTTCACAGCAGCGTTGCGGTTTGCGCCCGAAATTTGTGAAACTAAAAAACTTGGCAGGGACTAAAAGGACCGCGCACTGCGCCCGCCGCATTTATTTGGGGTAGCACTGTTGTTTATTTTTGAAATGAACGGCAGGTTCGACGTCGGTTTGACACGAGGTGCGACATGCCAGAAAATGAAAAACATATAAGTAGGAGAGTGCTTTATTTGAATCCGTCCGAGACCACACATAAACGGTGTTTACGAATTGCCCAAGAACTGGGCTTTTGTAGAATTGGATTTTTATACACAAAAAAGATCTTGTGTGTACATACATAAATCTATTTTTTGTAGAGTAAAGACTATGCGGTTCGAACTGCATCATTTCCTCGGCCTTGGCCTTGCCTTGTTGGGATCGTCCCATGTCGGTACGTAGCTCCCTGCGCTGCTCCTGTATTCATTTGATCAAGCGAGAATCAAGCGCCCAATCCTAATACCAATGAACTTCAAATTTTTCCTCCTCTACACTTCCACATCCATCCCCCCTTGGTACCCCCTTCCAATCAGCCGCTCAACCCCGTCCCCTCGACCGTCTCGAAACCTGCGATGCTCTCGGGGGCATAGACGTCGTCGTCGGCTGGGACATGCCCCAATTTGATGTTGCTGTCATCGAAAACCAACCCAACGCCTGCGAATGCGCCAAACGCTGCGAAGAAGAAATCCGGTGCAGGTTCTTCTCCTTCACAGAGACCACGCTGCAATGTTTCTTGAAGAGCTCGGACCCATTGTTTGGGGAGAATCCGTTTTTGACGCATTGGAGGTTCTCTGAGTTCCCGGTCCCAGGAGATATACCTGGTAAGTGAAAAGGTGCTGATGGTCGAGATAGAAATGTTGGAAGGAGACTTACGGCAATTGCTTCTGGCCTTTCTAACATGACATAATTGTCTCACTTCTGATAGGGTTTGACTTGTTCTTCGAGCAACTCCCCCCAAGCGACAACGTTGGTAAGTATCACACCCCCATGATTCTTCCCCAGATCCAGCCCAGGATCCAGCCCAGCATCTTCCATTTTGAAACTCCATCATTCACAATCAATTATGTTGATGCATTCCATGAACGCTGAATATCTCCTGTATCGATTTTCAACCTCCAGTGGCTGATATCGGAACCCCTTGCATGGCAAAGTGCAAGGAGAACCCCGACTGCGTCTGGATTAACTTCAACCGCCTCGGTGGATGCTGGCTGAAGAAACCCGTGCAAAACGACCTCGTCCGCCTTGGTTTCCCCCGCAACAAACGCTGCCCCGCCGGATGTGCCGACTGTGATGCTTTCGGCACATGCACCCCCCCACAACTGGCTCCTGATGCGGTGCAAAACCATCTCAGCAAGATCAAGGCCGATGTCGATGTGCGCCAGGAGTTTTTGGACTTTATCAATGCGTGGGATTTGAACAAGGATGGGATCCTTTCGCCAGAGGAGTTGCAAGCGATGGAGCAAGAGAATGCAATTGGACTTCCAGGTAAGGATATCTTTGGTGTGACGACAACTTGTACCACTTGATTCAAACTCCGATTGTTCTGTCTTTTCACACATTGACGAAAACAAACATCCAAATTCTTTCATAGCCACCGCCATCCAAAACCACGATGTTGCCGGACTTACAAGCCATATCGACACCCTCCTTACCAGCGCCCCCAAAACATGCACCGACTGCACTCCCGACTTCAACCTCGCGCTCCCCGGCGAAAACTCCTGCTCCGCCAGAGCCGCCACCGACGAAGAAAAGCTCCGGGTTCACCTGCTTTGTGCACACGGACACACTATGGGTGCCGCAGTCGCAGTCGCCAAACGCAACCCAACCTCTTCCCTCGCGAAACTCGTTGATGCCTTCCTCCGACCACGCCAGTTTGGGGAGATTGCCATCCCTGTCTCTCTCTTGGTCTCCTGGGTCGTCTCACGCATCGCTGTTGGGAAACTGAAGAAACCGTCCGCACCACCTGTCGTCAAACCCATCTCACCTCGATGCAACACTGATGCTGACTGTGGGGACGGCACAACCTGTGTTTCGAATCTCTGTACCAACAATGGGAACTTGGCCCCTGCGGCTGACCTTGATATCGCCTCCGACCCCGAAGTCCTCTCCAAAGCGTTAATTTACTCCCACATGGCCGCTGCCGCCTACGATCCACCGCAGACCCTCACCGTCGCGAGTTGTGGCAAATCGTACACGCTCATCAACAAGGGTAGCAGTCCCAACTTCGACCTCAAGTGTGCCATCTACGTGGACGAGAAGTATACCGAGAACCGGGCTGGAGAGATTGTTATTGCCTTCAAAGGATCGGAGACGCTGCAAGAATGGGCGATTGATTTGGATTCCGGGTTGACTGATTGCTTGTTGCCGGGTGGCGGCGCCTGTGGGAAGATTCACTCTGGATTTTTGAACGGTTGGGCAGACTTGAGGAATTTGATAAGCGAAGAGGTGATGAGGCTCCTAGCTTTGGCAGCTGGACCTGTGAATCTCGCGTTGACTGGACACAGTTTGGGAGGTGAGTTCGGGGATGGCTTTCTATACCATCGCTTTCATCGTTCGAACTGCTGGATCCTTTGCCGTATAGGCCTGACCCTTGATTGACATTTCTTCCTTTCACAGGCGCCCTTGCCCGACTCGCTGCAGTTGACTTGAACTTCCGTACCATCAAATTCAACGACGTGTAAGTCAATGACACTTGATGAACCTTGTTTTCCGTCTCTTCCTTTTCTTTTGAATCTTGAACAAGTTAAACCACACGCAAACTCTGACGCATTTTCCCATATTCAACCGTTATCGCTAGTTACACTTTCGGAGCCCCTCGCATCGGTGATGCCCAATTCGAAGCTGCCTATAATGCGGCAAAGGCACCCGGTCAGAGTCACGCGCGCATCGTGCAGTGGGATAAAGACATCAGCCAAGGTATGTTATTTGGACATTTGCCAATGTTTGTAACTATGGTTTACTTAGCTGGTGAATGAGTATACCAAAGTCGAAGGAGGACAGAGTCTAATCATCTTTTGTCTGTTTTATTCCAGATGTGGACCCTGTCACCGTCGTTCCCTTCGTCAAGAGCGGCTACGCAGACCCCCAACAGCCCCGCTACCTCGTCCCCTGCCTGAACGACCAAAACGGCCAATGCTTCATCGCCACCCTCCACGACATGGAATCCTACAAGAAAAACATCATCAAATCCAGCACCAACTCCGACCAGCTTATGTGTTCGACGCTTCAGGCGGGAACCACGGCTGGGAAAAGACTGACGGGCCCCACTGTCGATGCTGATTTGATAGCAGAAGGTTTTACGCTAGTGGGAACGATATGCGAGCGACCGCCGGTTGGGCGGAGATTCGCGGCAAGGTCAGGCCGTCTGGAGCGTCGTGCCTGTGGGGACGCTGATCTGACGTTCATTGGATTGCACGGTACAAGCGTTGCTGGTGCCGCCGCACTCAAGGCTGGTAACATTCAACCTGGCACGAGCCAGCAACTTGGTGCAGGTGAGTAGACTATGTGTGGTGCCTCTTGGTTACGAGCTTATTTGCAGTTTCGAACTTCCCCATGCCACGTATCTTTCCACTGACAACATTGACCCCCCATCTTCCACGCATCAGGTCTTTATGTAACCGACGACGAACCAACAGCCCGCTTTTTCGCCCGCAACCGCAAAATCAAAGAAGAAGACGACGCTCGCAAAAACGGTGATTCCAACTTCGTGACCCAAGGTGTCGTTCTTCGAGTCTTTGCGCGCAATTTCAACAACATGGTCGGACTTACCTTCCCGCCGGGCATGGATCCCGTTCTGAGGCAAGCTGAGAAGGATCAACTGGATGCGGACTTTGACTGGATCGCTGCAGATCATAAGCATATTGATCCCGACGTGTTGGAGCTTCGCAAGACTAAACAGATCAAGTTCTGTCCGAGGGCTCTTGCAAGCTTGGCGTTTAGAGATCATTGAGAGGATTGTTTCTGTAAAAACAAGATTTGTAGAGTAGCTTTCGAGGAATATGTAGATACTTCTTCATTGGGAACTCTTTTCTTTCTTCTTCAAATCGTCCGGTCTTCTTGTCTTTTTCTTTGAGGTCTTTTGTGTTTGTGCATTCCGTTTGCCAGACTGCGTATGAAAACCACTATGTATGTAAAGTCTGTATTTATGTTCAAACATCCGGACGAAATTGAGAACGTGCATCCCAGCGCGGATCCTATCATTGCGTGCATCATGCTCTTTGAACGACCAGACTGACATGAGCCTGGCATGATAATCCGGAGATGATTTACTTGTCTTCGTTAGTTTGGTTTCGCTCATCCTTGGGCAGCCTTGATCCTTGGGTCTCTTTAGTCCAGGAACACCCAAGGAACACCTCAATTGGGCAGATGTGATTGAATCAATTGAACCTTTTTTTCCACGGTTTCCACCCAGACGAACCGTACAATCTTGATCAATGTAGTTTTTGAGATGTGCTAGGCAGTGTGCTGGGTCGAGCTGGGGTCTACACTGTACGAAAAGACTGTCTGACACAGTTGTTTTCGCCCACATTCGCAGATTTGGAAGGAAATCTCAACTTGAAACTTTACATGCCAAACCGGACTGCCTTCGGATCAACCACAACCGTCCCGGTGGACTGAGCTCGTGAATCCACAGCCGAATGATATTCTTCGCAACAGTCCCCCCGTAAGAAACAATGCTTCCCCGGATGCACTGATATGATACTAACCACTTGGCAACTGCATCCGCCGCCCTCTCAATCCTTCTCAGAGCTGAAGATGTCTGCGCGCGTTTTCATGAGGGTTGCCTGAGTTGCAGCAAATTGTGACGAGCGCTAGCGGTAAAATGTTCGCGATAGATAATGTACTTGCTGTGATGTTTGACCTTGAGCTGGACTGGATGAGTTGGATGGTATGGCGGCCATTTGAAACTCGGAAAGGTTTGCGAGCTGGTGCCCCACTAGCCCTTGTGCACGTTCATCTCAGCTAGCAATATGGAGAGCTTCGATGTGCGACAGGAGTTCACCGACTTCATCACTCCGAGTGTGTGGACAGTTTTGAACCAAGAGGCATGAGACGCAATACGTTTTGGTGTCACTGTGACACGAAAGATAAACTCCGACTGGGAGAGTCCAAACGTTGGTTGACGGCAGAGAAAGCACCCAAACATGAGTACTTTGAAGAACGATGGGTGAAAAGCGCGATACGACGCCATTCAAAGACATTGAACGGCGTTCTGGACGGTTTGCGCCAGAAATATGTGCCGAATCGCATGTCGTAGTGCGTTTTCACGCTCTGATTCGCATGTGCAGCAGGAGCGCGTTTTGACTGGAACGACGCATCGATCGCCGATGGAAAGAAGCGATCGGCAGTCAAAGCCTCAGAGGCATAGCGCTGGCGAGAAATATGCGATGAATGGGGGGTGATGGAAGGGGGAGGGTGTCGTTCTAGCGGCGGGATGATAGATAATACGGGAAAGATTTGAAATGGGAGTACAGACGGGGCAGCGATTGAGGAGGCGGGGATTTCAAAGCTGGTGAAACTCCGACTGCGAACTGCGGGGGCACAAAGTTGCAACGTCGGAAAACCCTAACCGCTGTGGTCATCGTATATAAAGGCATCGGGGGCTCATCTCCCCTCGGCATTCTCTAAACAAAAAAGATTCAAGTTCCGAAGACTTCTTGCCGGTTACCCAAAACCTTCTTGAGCGCATACGCATACTTTGACTCCCCTCTACCGCCTGCCGCCGCCCCCACTGTCTCCCCTCTTTCATTGAACAACCTTCGTACCCTCCCTCCATTCAAAGCTGAAGACACCTTATCGTCATCAGAGAACTTAATTACTAGCCCTCAGTGTGAACCCCGCTTTCGCTTTGTCATAGATCAGTTGCTTGAATCGCTTCTTGCTTCCGATCGCAATTGCTTTGGAACCCGAAACACCTTCCTCGAAACCTTCCTTCTCCCAAGCGGGTATTGTCGCCACCATGTTCGTCTACAAAAGAGGTATGTGATATCGACGATCCCCTCAACACCTGCATGCGATCTTGGGTGGGGGGTCATGGGTTCCGATCGCGTGGCCTATGAACGTTGAGGACTCAATTAGACAAAGAGGTTTCCCCGTGTGCCCATTACTGTCTGCATGCATCGACCCTGGGGTGCAGACAGCGAATTGCGATCGCCCCGGTGTTGCTGGTGTCTTGCCATTGGATGACGTGATGTGGGGGGTTAGCGATCGCAAGTTCCCAGCGCTCGCCAGCCCACTATCTTGATGAATTCAAAACCTCCTTCCACTCCCCGCCCGATGCATGTTTTCCCCCATTCAATCCGAAATACCTTCCCCCGCTTTGGATTCGCTCGAAAGTGCATGCAATCGTTGTTCTAACATGTCACTGTCCCATCATCTACCTCCCTCGTTTCCTTCATCGCAACCAATAGATGGCCGCAAGGAGCGTGTCGCTTTCGACAAGATTACCTCTCGTATCAACAAACTTTGCTATGGTTTGGACATGAATTACGTTGATCCGGCCCAAATCGCCCAAAAGGTAATGATTATCCTGACATCGTCGCTAAGCTCAGTTCATTGTCGTATTGAAGGAATCTGGGGAGTGTTCATGAATCCTCACGTCTGCCCTGTACTGTTCGTTTGACTCGTAGGTCGTCACCGGAGTGTACCAAGGGGTCACTACGGTTGAATTGGACAACTTGGCAGCTGAGACTGCTGCATACTCGACGGTATGTTATTCTGTTTGCTGAAAGCTTTGCAATGCCGGATGGATCGAAGATTGAAGCTGGAGTTGCACTTTGTTGAAACCCTGAAGCTCATGGTGTTGACTATTTCACATAATCACACTAGACAAAACACCCCGACTATGCCATTCTCGCCGCTCGTATTGCCGTATCCAACCTTCACAAGGAAACCAAGAAGCAATTTTCCGCCGTCATCGAAGACCTTTACAACTACGTTAACCCGAAAACCAACAAACCCGCACCGATGATCTCCCAATTGACTTACGACGCAGTCATGGCCAACGCTGAACGCCTCAACTCCGCCATCATCTACGACCGTGACTTCAACTACAACTACTTTGGATTCAAGACCCTCGAGCGCTCTTACTTGTTGCGCATCAAAGGCAAGGTAGCCGAACGCCCTCAGCACATGCTGATGCGTGTCGCGGTCGGGATCCATGGCACGGACGTCGACGCTGCAATCGAAACCTACAACTACATGTCGGAAAAGTACTTCACCCATGCCTCTCCCACTCTTTTCAACGCTGGTACCCCCCGGCCACAGCTGTCGTCATGCTTCTTGTTGACGATGAAGGAAGACTCCATCGAGGGTATCTATGACACCTTGAAGACCTGTGCGCTCATTTCCAAAACGGCCGGCGGTATCGGGTTGAACATCCACAAGATTCGTGCACTTGGGAGTTACATTGCTGGGACCAATGGCTACTCGAACGGCATCATTCCTATGCTCAGGGTGTTCAACAACACTGCAAGATACGTCGACCAAGGCGGGAACAAGAGGCCTGGTGCCTTTGCCATGTACTTGGAACCATGGCACCCGGACATCTTCGAGGTTGGTATGCGTATATTAGAGATCGTCTTTCTTTTATGTCCCTTCCTGCCATAGTGCTAACCTACGCCACCACTACCAGTTCATCGAGCTTAGGAAAAACACCGGCAAGGAAGAAAACCGCGCTCGCGACCTCTTTGTCGCCCTCTGGATCCCTGACTTGTTCATGAAACGTGTTGAATCCAATGGCGATTGGTCCTTGTTCTGCCCTGCCGAAGCTCCAGGACTTGAAGACCTTTGGGGTGAAGAATTCGAGGTATATTTTTCTTGCTTCCCTCACTTTTTATGCGCCTTTGAGTTAAGAACGTTATTTGAGTGGAGTGAACGTTGCCTGCTCACACATTTTCTCCGTCAATTCCAGAAAATGTACGAAAGCTACGAACAGAAGGGGGTCGCTCGCCGTGTCATCAAGGCTCAGAAGCTCTGGTACGCCATCCTGGAAGCACAGACTGAGACCGGCGTCCCCTACATGCTCTACAAAGACTCGTGCAACAGCAAGTCGAACCACCAAAACCTCGGTACCCTCAAATGCAGCAACCTTTGCACTGAGATCCTTGAGTACACCGACCCCGATGAAGTGGCTGTCTGCAATCTTGCGAGTATCGCTCTCCCGCAGTTCGTTATCTCAAAGGACGAATTTGACTTTGAGAAGTTGAAGGAGGTGAGTTTGCGATCCCGTTCCACCCTATTTGCATGTCTTCCATTCAAAGGTCTTTCATGCTTGATAATTTTCTGCACCACCATGAATCTTAACCTCACTTCCCCTTCCTACGGAAACAGGTCACCAAAGTCGTCACCCGCAACCTCAACAAAATCATCGACATCAACTACTACCCAGTCCCCGAAGCCCGCAAATCTAACTTCCGTCATCGCCCGATCGGTATCGGTGTTCAGGGTCTTGCCGACGCCTTCATCAAGATGCGTATGCCCTTCGAATCTGAACGTGCACAAGCTCTGAATCGCGACATTTTCGAAGCGATCTACTACGCTGCTCTTGAGGCGTCATGCGAAATCGCGCAGCGGGACGGCAAATACGAGACATACGAGGGTTCCCCAATCTCGAAGGGTTTGATTCAACCCGACCTGTGGGGCGTCAAGCTCACTGATGAGCGTCACGACTGGACTGGCCTTCGTGCGCGCATTGCTGAACATGGTGTCCGGAACTCGCTCCTCGTTGCCCCCATGCCCACAGCCTCGACCTCCCAAATTCTAGGAAACAATGAATGTTTCGAACCCTACACCTCCAACATCTACACCCGTCGTGTCCTTGCTGGTGAATTCCAGATTGTGAACCCCCACCTCCTGAAAGACTTGACGGAACTTGGGCTGTGGAACGAAGCGATGAAGAACCGTATCTTGGCCGACAACGGAAGTGTATCTAGGATCTCCAGCATTCCGAAGGACATTCGGGAAATCTACAAGACTGTTTGGGAGATTTCGCAGGTGAGTTTTTTTTATTTGTTGCAAGCAAATTGCCTGGGTGCAGGGGTGGGAAAGCACCAACTCACTTTCATCCGTGGACCTCTTGAAACTGATTGCTCCGATTTCTCATCACACTGCAGAAAACCATCATCGACATGGCCGCTGACCGTGGAGCGTTCATTGGTAAGTTTTTCTTCAAGGAAACCATCGCAAAGATATTTTAGAACAGACGTTTATCCAGATGCTTACATGAAACCTACCTTTGTCCATTATCAACAGATCAATCGCAGTCGCTGAACATCCACATTGGTGAACCCAATTACGGCAAGCTTACCAGTATGCACTTCTACGGCTGGAAGAAGGGTTTGAAGACGGGCATGTACTACCTACGAACCCGCCCCGCCGCCGATGCGATCAAGTTCACGGTTGACGCTTCGTTAATGAAGGTACATCAAGAGAATGAGCGGACGGCACTTACGAGAACACCTGCTACGCCGTCACCGAGGAAGGCACCTGCAGCCGTTTCTCCATTTGCGATGGCGGCCGAGAACAACATCTCGACTGCAATGCTGCTGAAGAAGATGAGAGAAGAGACTAGCGACGAAGCCATTCTTGCATGCAGTCGGGAGAACGGCGATGCTTGCTTGATGTGCTCTGGTTAGATATTCCTGCCACCATTACGGACTATCGCCAACCGCCGCCGAATGGTTTTGGGTTTGAGCTTTACACTACTCTGCGAAGCTCAGAATGGGTTGGGGCTCTGGTCATTTAGGAGGGGATTATTGTAACGAGCTTCCTTCATATATATTATATAGACCTAATGCGTGTGTTTTTTTTTGTTTTGTTGTGTTCTTTTGGTATTTTCTGTTTTGTCCGATAAAACAGACGCTGTTTCTTTTGTGTGGTCTTTTTTCTGCCAGCTTGTCGATATATTTATCAAAAAGAGCTTTTTACGGGAGTACGTTTAGAGTATGCATTAATTTGCCTGCGGACAACCAACCTACCACTACAATACTTACAGTAAGCTCGACAAACTATCAAGGAGAGAAATCACAACGATGTGAAAGAACTTGAGGTCGACTTGAGTGAGAATGACTACGGCATCCTGTTCACCCTTTACAAACAATCGTCTGTCCTGTCTATGAAGAAGTACGAGTACTGGTCAAGTACCTCAAGCCCATTCCCACTCCCCCTCCACGCCCTTCTCCTTCAAAACCTTCTCCGTCCACTCCCAACATTTCCGAGTAGCATCGTCATCAAGCGCAAAATTCCCTGGTTTAGAAAGTCGAGCAATGGGCTCAAAGTACTGGCCCTTGTACTTTTTCTTTTCGATTTCCTCGTGTGTTGCAACATAGATTTGTGTGAGGGCACCGACTTCGGACGGAGTGGCTACTTGATAGAGGATGGCGTCGGAACCGTAGGTGGCAGCGTGAGTGGCGAGATTAGTTCGGACGACGCCGGGGTGTACACAGTTTACGTAGCTGAAAAAAAAAAAAGAATGATGTGCTCATTGAGTATTGCGTGAATAAAGATCGAGTGTCAATAATCAAACGCCTCAAACTGCCTGCAACCCTTGTCCATCGGGCTTCGCTCTGGTACTTACATATCATTGATCCCATGTTCATCCAACTGCCTCTGCAATTCCCTTGTGAAATGAATGTTTGCGAGTTTGGACATGCCATAGTTGAGATGTGGACTGTATCGCTTTTCGCTCATCACAAAGTCGATGTCGAAACCAGGTCTCAAAGTCCATCCCGATCGAGCATAAAGGTGCGCATAGGAACTCAACACGACAACACGGGAAGGTCTGCCCCGTTTCAGTGCGGGGAGAAGTCCGCGAGTGAGGAGGAAGTGACCGAAATGGTTGGCGGCGATTTGGATTTCGAGACCGTCTGTGGATGTTTGCCATTTGGGTGGGGCCATGATGCCTACAAGGCGTTTGAAGGATAGGCTGGTCAGAAAGAGGCCCAGATGTTTACGGTCGCCACTAATTTCTGCTCTTGCTATTTAACCCGTCGCCAACACCTACCAGCATTATTCATCAAGATATGAAGGGCCAGATCTTTGGCCAAAAACTCCTTGCAAAAGTTTTGCACCGACGCAAATGAAGCGAGGTCGACCTGCAAGAACTCGACTTTTTCGTTTTTAGTCTCCTTTTTGATCTCTTCGACGACCGGAAGAGCCTTTTCTTTGCTTCGACAGGCGAGGATGCTAGAAATAGGGGAATGGAAAGTGAGTGCGTGCTGAAACTTGGATGGGGAAGCCAACCAAGGTATTTTCAAAGACGTAAACAGTACTCACACATGAGCGTTCTTTCGAGCCAAGGCGAATGCGGACTCCCTTCCCAACCTGTTTGAGAAAGCCGAAAAGTTAGATATAATAGCTATGGAACAGCCAAGAAAGAGTGACGGAAAAGTAGGACGACATACCCCACATTAGCACCCGTAATCACGGCCACCTTCCCCGTCAAATCTGGCACATCGTTTGCAGAGTAATCCGTAGCGCGAGCGCCCGTGAGGCAATCGAAAAGTCCGGGTTTGTTTGCCATCTTGTTTGTCTTGATGTGGCAAGATAATTGTATCGGGCAACCTGCAGGGCAACTGCTGTCCCTATATTTTTCTGTGCACCCTCTGTGTTTCCTTTCAAACTCAGTTCAAATTCTGGTTTGTTGTTCCGTCCCTTTCTTGCTATGTTCGTCGGGGCAATGGCGTCGCGATGGATTCTGGAGTGATTGACCATGCCCTTTCATATCCATTTGTAAGGTCATTGTGAAGTGCTTATAGGGCTCCATCTCGGGGCTTAGTTGGTCACCCCCGGCCCGGCGTCACGCCAAACGATTGTGTTCACCAGGAGTGCTTAAAAGCCAAAACCACACGGCCATTTTAGCGCCAATGGTCGCGTTATTTGAGCGGAGTGGCAACAGGAGTGGCAACAGCAGCTTCGTTTGGAGGGGGATGCTGCGTAGGTCCAACGCGGCTGTATGCAGTACGGTTAGCAGGTTTTGACAGAAGTGAGGGACGAAGATTGAAGTAGTGAAATGAGACCCGAAAAAAGACATATCATTGTAAATGTTTATCATAACCATCTAAGGTGAATCGAAAAAACTTGGTAATCAACGGGAACAATTCAAGTCCAGATGCAAATGTTAAATACTCCACAAAAGGCCCCAAGTCCAGATTGGAAATCCATCCCCCGAAGTCCAACTATCCAGGCACTATCCATCACCGCCCCAAGAGCTTCAACGCCAGTTCCTCCAAATTTTCTGTGCTGGTCAGCCCCAAATCCTCCACACCCGCTTTCCTCCTCTTCTTCTTTCCAGCAACTTCACGTTCTTCTTCCTTCTCTTCCTCCTCGTCAATTTCTGATTGTTCCTCCCGACCTCGTTTCTTGTTGAAAGTCGGTCCAGCACGAGGAACTGATACATCTTCCTCATCGAGATCAATGTCCACACCAAATTCCTCTTCATCGTCTTCCCCAACATTGTCACTGTGGTCCATCGTGTCCGAACCTTCGAAATCACTGTCGGCACGCCCGATTTCTTCGTCGTCTGAGGCGCCAGATTCACCTTCGTATTGGCCATCGCTGAATTCGTCTGCGGATCCTTCTGGGTTGCCGAGAGTCACTTGAACTCCGCTGCTTAACTGTACGTGACAGTGGTGGAGGAAAAGGGGAAAGAAAATTACAAGCAGTTAGCGTCGTCAAACCCCTTCCACTGACATCTTGCACCAAACATTGATTCCCATCGTTCGCTTCTTACCTCTCGCCGCAGTTCCTTCAACTTCAGTTTCTTCTCCAAACGCTTCAGCCGCCTCTTCTCCTTCTCAACCTGCTTATCCTGCTCATCAATGACGGCCATCTTCTTCCCTACAGTCTCAGCGTGTTTCTGGGCGGCGCCCTTTAGAATTGCATCGGCCTTCAGTTTCTTGGCCTTCTCTGCAGCCTCGCTGTCCCCTGCGTCGCCTTCGTCAGTTGCCATATCTTGAGCAAGACGTGCGGTGTACTCTTCTAGAGATTCAAGTTTGTAGGTTGCCACGGCCTGTTCAGCAGATCAGGAACCAATCGTCAATTAGCAGGTGCACATAAAACAATCCGGGCTCGACGAGAAATTGGGTTTGCTAAAGGAGAATGTTGGACTTCATCCAAAACTTACATTGCCCTCCTCGTCAAAGACGAACTTTTGGGCTGAACCTCGACTCGCGAGCTCCTTTTGTTTCGCCTTCAACAGCTGCCGTTTGTTCAAAACCTGAATGGGCTGTTTGTCAAAGAGTCATGATCAGCAAATCGATTTGTGATCACCCATAAACCTACAAGGTCAGAATTTCGACGTCTTTCCTAGAACATACCTGCTTCTGGTTCGGTGCCTCCACATCGGGATGCCTCGTCTTGATCTTCAAGAAATCTCCATCATCATCGCTCTCATCGTCGTCAAACTGAGCGTCGTCCGCTGCCTTGTCTGCACCAACAGCAACACCATCTTCATCTTCGCTCCCGTCACTGTCACCACCGGCATCTGAGTTTTCGGCACCGTCTTCTCTGTCTTTATCTGCGTCCTCTTCATCATCATCTGATTGTTCGATGAGCTTTTGGTAGTGCTCCGAGAGCACAGTAAGATTCTTCTTTTTGAACAGTCGCTCGACCTTGGTGGTTGGCTGGGCCTGTGGGATGGATATATGCACGATGAGTGATAACGCCGGTGACATCAAATATATAAAGTGGGTTGGAGAGGTAAGCACAGAACGCACCGTGTTCGATCCCTCCTTCGGCGTGTCATCATCTTCGTTGTCTTGGGTTGCCAACGCCCGCGCAGAATTATTCTTGCTGTCCCGTTTCTGTTCATGAAGATAAACTCGTCAACAAAAACTGACTCACAACGCGAGAAACAATCACATTACAATTCTAGATCCACCGTTCCGTACCTTCACAAACTTGATCTTTGGAGCACCAGGCAACCCAAGCGATTCAGCATATTCTTTGGCGGGCAAAGCGTGAACATCGAACACAGATTTGTTTTTCTGTAGATATACTGAACGCATGTACGATATGAAAGCCTAAGTAAAGAGAAACAGAAATACATCATTGACGTCAATACAGAAAACCCGATTAGACAGAAACAATGGTGACGAAACGACACATACCTTCTGAGCCAGATATTTGACTTCCGGGTCCTGCGAACACAGGGCCTGCAACATCTTTGAAACGCTCTTGGTGCTCTTGTTCCTGTTCGCCCTCTCCCTCCCGCCACCTCCATTTCTGTCCCCATCACCGCCACCTTTATTTGTACTCAATTTCTCTGGATTGATCTTGACCATATCGATCGGGATTTTCTTCTGCTTGAGCAGGTCCACGAAACCGCCCTTTTCTTCGGAAGGCAAAAGGAGAAGAAGAGCGTTGCCCGTCGATTCGTACCGAGCCGTCCGTCCCACGCGGTGAATATACGTGTCTACGTCTTCGGGACAGTCAACCTGAATGACCCAGTCGACGGCGGGGAAATCCAAACCTCTGCATTTCATGACAAGTTAATCATTTATTCATCCCATGTAATTTGACAGATGCATATTCCTCGAAGAAACGTTATGTCCATACCTTGCTGCAATGTCCGTAGCAAACAAACAAATGTTCTTCTTCCGACAAAACTGCTCGAAAATCGCAAGTCGCTTCGGCTGTTTCTGTTTTCCGTGCAAGCAGAGCAGCGGGATACCAGGCTGCATCTTACAGAACGTTTCGTGCACAAATCGTACTTGCTTGCAACTTGAAAGGAAAACGAGCACTTTGCATTTAAGGTGTGTACGGATGAATGAGTAGAGGATGTCGAGTTTTTGGGGCAGCTCGCAAACAACGTAGCGTTGCTGGAGGCGTTGGGGTGTGGCTGTGACGGATGCTTCGTGGACGGCTACGTATTCAGGATCCTGAATTAACCGATAGTGTTTGATGAGTCGAATAATCTCAAGAGACCAAACTTTGACGGAAAAATTGTTACTAAGGTTACCTTCAAACTCAATCTCGCCAAATCACGCACTGACTTGGTTTGAGTTGCAGAGAACAACAGCGTCTGTCTTTGCGGATGTCGGGGCAAATTCTCAACGATGGCATTTAGCGTCCGCTCAAATCCACAGTCCAAACACCGATCTGCTTCATCCAACACTACATCCCGTGAAAATACAAAAATGGTCAGCGACAAGGCAGGAAAATTGATTTCGGGATGGTTTAGGATTTCGGGAGAAACTCACCCAAAACTTTCAGGTTATCGCATATAAAATCAGGAGTTTCATCCATATGTTGCAGCAAGCGCCCAGGGGTAGTCACGAGAATGTTCATCCGCCCGATGCGTTCCTTTTCCGACTTCACGTCCTTGCCACCGATCAACAAACCCGCAGAAAACGTGTGGAACTTTCCCACCTTCCGGAGAACTTCGAAAATCTGCAATGCCTGCGCTCAAAAAAAAAATGTTTGGTTCAGTGAAGATGCATTGACAAATGATACAAACCAAAGCAAACGACTCAAATCAAGAACGCGTCTCATACCAGTTCTCTCGTTGGGGAAATGACCAAGGCACCCAACCCATCCATTTGTGTCCATTTTTCTCGGTACAAGGCTTCCAACACCTGGCAGTAAAAAAGTTATGAGCGTTAGAAGACGTATATTCACTTGATCACATCCACAATCCGGCCAGTGATTCGTACCGGTATCAAAAACGCCAGCGTCTTCCCAGACCCGGTTTTTGCTGCCCCAAGCACATCCTTTCCACACAGCGAGTAACCCAACGATGTCCGCTGAATTTCGGTCATTTCGATGTAGTTTGCCTTTGTTAAACCTGCCCTTTCATCAAAGGAATGCAGTTAGATGATAACGTCAAGCTTCATTGCAGTCAACAACGATAGATAGACCCGCTTTTCCCTTACCTTCAAGGGTTTTCGAGGAGATTGGAAGCTCATCGAACCTCACCAACTCCTGGTTTTGTACATATACGGCCTGAGAATGGCAGTTAACAGAAGAAGAAACGAACCCATTCAATATCAATTCTTCAATAAAAGCAGGAAAAAAATATCCTTCAATATCACATACCGGATCCTGACATCTTTCAATAAGTTCCGCAATCTCGACATCCTCTGCATTCCTCCGTGCATGGCGCTTGCCGTTCGGTTTCTGGCGCTGCTGCTGCTGCGGCGCTTGACGGGACTTCATCGTTTTCGGTTTCCGCCCAAAAAAAATTATGTGTGACACGGTTTAACAGGGTCTTACACATTTTTACCGCAATTCCACAGGACTCACCAGAAAAAAAGCGCAGGGGTCGCCTCCGTCATCGTCCAACTCGCAATCATGTCACGACAACAACAGATGCGACACATGCTCAACAGCTGGATGCCGAAGGGCGGCAGTGGTGGTGCTGCAAATGCCCCGAAGGGCGGTCTTGGGTTCGCGGGCTTCCTTCTCGGTGGTGGGGCCTTGCTTTGGGGTATCAATACCAGCTTGTTCAACGGTGAGCACAACTTTCACTCAGAGACTCTCCAGAACGACCATACAGCGCATCGTGGGGTTCTAATTGGCCAGCACAAACCCTCTCGATGTTCAATATCACTTACTGATCACAATTGTCTAACTTACTCTCTTTTCTTTACGCAGTTGAGGGTGGTCACCGTGCCATCAAGTTCTCGAGGATAGGTGGTGTGAAGGACTACGTCTACAACGAAGGGACGCACTTTGTTATTCCATGGTTCGAGACACCCATCATATACGACGTCAGGGCCAAGCCCAGGAACATCGCGTCCCTGACCGGAACGAAAGGTGGGCTTGACTTTTTGTTCAAAGGCTCCTGTTTGCTTTAGGCACCTCCCGATCTGTCATCTCAGTACTGACTTCTTTTTCAATTAGACTTGCAAATGGTCAACATCACCGTCCGTGTTCTATCTCGCCCCCACATCAACTCCCTTCCGCAAATTTACCGCACACTCGGCATGGACTACGACGAGCGGGTCTTGCCGTCTATCGTCAACGAGGTTTTGAAGAGTGTTGTCGCTCAATTCAACATCAGTCAGCTGATCACACAGCGTGAGAAGGTAATGATTGAAATCTGACCTTATTGCCAAGTTGTTGGGTTAGACTGTTGCTTATTCAGACTTGGCTCTCTAGGTCTCGCAATTGGTTCGCGAACAACTCGTCCGCCGTGCCTCCAATTTCGACATCATCTTGGACGATGTTTCCATCACGCACGTGAACTTCAGTTCCGAATTCACCAGCGCCGTTGAGGCGAAACAAGTTGGTGGGTGTCATAGGAGCTTGTTTTGAAAGTTTTTCCAAATGATTGCAAATGATACCGACAAATCTGCACATATCAACATAACAACAGCCCAACAGGAAGCGCAAAGAGCCAGCTACGTTGTGGACAGGGCACGACAAGAAAAGCAGTCCATCATTGTGAAGGCTGAGGGTGAGGCCAAGGCCGCCCAGTTGGTCGGTGAGGCGATCAAGAACAAGCCTGGGTTCTTGGATTTGAGAAAGATTGAGACGGCACGGGAGATTGCAAGCATTGTCTCGCAAGGCAACAACCGCGTGTTTGTTGACGCTGACACGCTATTAATAAACGGTAAGTTGCGTAAGAGTCTTTGGGCGAGTGATTTTATATCGAGTTAGTTTTGGACATATGTAATGCCAGCGTTGTTCTTGACCATACCCTTCTCTTCTCTATAACATCTTTGGTTACAGTCAACGAGAAGAAGGATCATGCAGGGAAGTAGATTGCCGCGGCAGTCACCGAGATGATACCTTCTGGTCCACTGTATCTGTATGATTAGGAATTTGGCTTATTGCAATGAACAATAAATAAAACATCACAATCCGAGCGCGTCTCTAGTCGTCTGAGTTTGATGAATCTACAGGAAAATCGCATGAGTTTACTACATGAAATATTTGACGTTTCAGTTCGCTGGTTCTGTGGAAAGATCCGAATTGGTTTTATTATTATTACAGGAAATGTTTGACATCAAATGAGACCTAGAAGAAGAGTTTCAAGAGGTCTGCTATGAGATACAGGTATATCGTAAAAGTGCCAACCAACATAAAATGAAATTATAGTTCTGCCTATCTTTCGGGGAACAAAAAGAGATGTACTCGCAAAGGTAATAATTTTATGCAGAAACCAAATATTTCATCGTTATAAGAGAAAGCACAATCATATCCAACGGCGGCGTCGAGGAGGTCATCGACTCATTGTTGTTTCTGACCTTGGTATCAACTGGGTTAGCAGGCAAAACAATCTCACATTGCAGCACAGGTTCCTGCTGTTGCTGCTGATCCCCCACAACTTTCGCCGCCGTGATGCAGGCCGCTACACCTTCATTCGGGTGTACCTTCTGCGTTTTGGGCACAACCCTTCTGTTTTCCCGGTTCCGACCCTTGGACGCTGGTTGATGAGAGAGTGCGCCCATGGGCGAGAGAGGCGTCAAGGGTGAGATGGGTGCGTGAAGGGGTGATGAGGGGGGGTATCGGATGCCGGCGGCGGCGGCGATCTTGGTTGCGTAGGAGGAAGATGGCTCGCAGCCGTTGTGGACTGAGTTGTGTTTGCGGGCGAAACTGTTGTTGGGGGCGTGGAGGAAGGCGACGTAGGGGTTTGGAGTGTTCTTGTCCGATGCGAAACTTTTGCCACAATCTATGAAATCGAGGGAGGGAAGGAATCAAAAATGGTGATGGTGAGTGGATGTAGAAGAAGTGTTATGTGTGAAGAGATGAATCATACGCAAACAGAACACTTACAAGACAAATCCACATTCTGCCCCGCAAAGTTCTGATGAGCCAACGTAAACCTCGGCCCACACCTCGTCTTGTAAAAAAAGTTCAGCGGATGTGACGTAACCGACCCTCGAAGCACATAGAGCCCACCCCACTCGCATCTGAAGAGATTCCACTTGACGGGGGTTGGCGTGTTCCGCGGACCTGCCGCAGATTTACCGACTCTGAAGAATTGTCGCTTGTTTTGTTTGTTGGCGGGGGCTGCTGCGGGTGCGCGGACGATCTTGAACAGTCGCCGGCCATGGGAATCGTACCCGAAGAAACCTATTTCGTTAGGGGCTCCTCCTTCGACGAGTTCTTCTACAACGTGACAGAGGAGAGCTCCAGTTGCAGAGTCGAAAATGGAGAGATCTGGAAAGGCGAAGATAAGACATTCAGTTTCTCATTCTTGTATGCTTGAATCGCTCCACATATGCAAACGATTGCGTTTTCATATTCTACGTACCGCAATGAGTTGATAACGCAAATTCGCAAATCAACCGCCCCGGTTTCAAACACAACTCCGCAATGATAGCCTCCAACGACTCCTTATCGCTCGCGTTGAAAATGCTTTTCTGCGGTTTTTCCCGATCCATGGTCACCGCCTTGCCTGCATTACGTTCGTGCCTGTCGATGACCACGTACTTGATTTGGTCGGCACTGGCTTGTCTGCGATGTGCCATGGCTTCGACGGAAGACCCGCGGGGTGGAACGACTTCGAGGTGTGGTGCGCGGAGATGTTGATGCGGTCTCTGTTGCTGCTTTTGGGGCTCGTTGTGGGCTTGTGGTGGTGGGTTCTGGGGGTGGACTGGGCGCTGGGCGGTTGGGCGCTGGGCGGTGTGGGTGGTGTGGGCGGTGTGGGCCGCCGGAGCTTGCGACACTTGCGACTTTTGCACCGGTTGCGACTGTTGCGCCGCCTGCGGCGCTGGTCGGGGTTGGTGTTGAGCAGCCTGCATGCGGATTTTCTTCTGCACTGAAGGCCTACGCTGGGCGAACAGTTCAGTGGTAATAATCTTGGGCGGAAGTACGCGAGCTTTCTTGCCCTTCTTCTTCGGACCTTCGCCAGGCACGATACCGCCGGTGGCGTCCCGGATAATGTTGGAGAGAACGACTCGCTCCTTTTTGGATAGAGTGCTGAGCTTGCGAAGGATGGGTTCGTCAATAGGAAGGGATGCCAAATTATCGATGAGGTTGTCGACGGCGGGCTTGGAGTCAGTTGATGAGGGTTTTCTCTGAGATCTCACGCGAACGACGGCTGGAGGTTTGCTTGATCGATAGATGGTTCCTCGTTTTGATTGCTTTGAAGGATTTACCGCGGGTTCTGATGGTTGGGTCGGTTCTGGAGCCTCAATATTCGCAGCTGCTTGCGCTGGTTGAGGTTGAGGTTGAGGATGAAACGATGCACCCATTTGAGGCAGCTGCAAAGGCGGTGGCCGTGCCGCAGCGGCTGCGAAGTTTGTTACGATGCGAAGGTTGTTTTTGTTGCGATTGATATTCTTGCTACGACACGGGAAGACAACGATGTTGCGGGGTCCATGGGATCTTCTCGTACCCATCCTCAAGATCGAGGACGACTGACTTTTTGGCCTTTCCTGAACCCCTCCGACACTGCTGACAGATCTGATTGTGCTGGCACGACTGGCACGACTAGCACCACTAGCGCGATGGTTCTTAGATAGCGTCCTACCCACCACAGATTTGCGATCCTTTGCGAACGATGATTGAACAACAACAGCGTCCGTTCTAGGTTGCTCTCCTGCCTCCGTTGTGACCACATCTACCTCGGCCACCTTTTTCCTTTTCAGATCCTCGCTGTCTTCAAACTCGCTCGTATCAGACATGGCATCAAACTCCTGCTCTCCTCCCTCCTTCATCAAATAATTAGTCCCTTCCGCACCCCATCTGGAATCGGCGTTGTAAGGAGATACCGTCGCCGGCGAGATACTGCAATAATCGTTGATCATCCGTACAATCGTGCAATCCCCGCGTTTTGCCGACTTTCTGGATTGGTGGCGCACGACCGTTCTCTTGCCTGTGTGCTTTCGCTGAACGATAGGCCATTTGGATCCTCCTGTCGATGATCCGTCGGGGTATCTGTTGGAGTTGACGCTGGGACGGCGCTGAAAAGCATTTGGCGGGGTGACCTCTTTACCGTTGAGGACGTCCTTCAACTGGGCAAACGCCAGTTCCAAATCCGAGTCCATCTTGGGTATCCTTTTCCTCTTTGTTCGTCACGGCGCCAACGGAGCGAACGGATGTCGGATATAAATCAAAGACGTCGGCAATCCTTGGGACAAAGTCAGCAAACCTAGCAGCGAACACAGCAGCGAACAAGTGATTGTTTCTCCTTTGTCGAAAATGAAGACAGGCAACGCAAAAAACACCTCCCCCTTGTTTCCCTTTGACGCAGGACCCAAATCAGAGTACAAATTGCCAGCTGCAGCAAATAGCAATTGAATGGACGAGTCTGCGGTTTGTTTATTACATGCAGATAACAATGCAACGTCGCTCACAGAGTCTCGCATTGCACCACCATGGCCACCAGCGGTGACCGCCATGTTCCCGCCGAACTTCCAACGACTGGCGCCCTGCACTCCATGCACCTGCCTGCACCCACGTCTCCCGTTGCGGTCAAGTAACACATAGTCCAATCACCTCGTGCATATAATGCAATCTCAAAGCCCCACGCGACACCCTTGCACCCAACCCTCCCAAGCCGCCCGCATCACCCTGCGTCGCCCCACAGCCGGCCCCGACCCCTGCGTACCGCCTCGCGTCTGTCGTGTGATGACTCAGCAAGCCATGCCACGACCAAATCGACTCTTCGGAACCGTGAATTCGTACGTCTCTCCATGGTTCAAGTAAACAAACCGGGGGCGCCATGATCGTTCCGCGGCGGCTGTGTCCGTCTGTGCGCCGGTGAACACTTCAGGAGCCGTTGGCGCCGTGGATTCTTCTGTGGAGGTGGTGGTGTCCACCCTGTCTGGAGTGTCCACCAGGCCCACCTTCTCGACTTCCTTCTTGAAATCGTCCAAAGGCGATTTGAAAAGATCTGGGAAATGGGTTTGATGGGGAAGTGTGGTTAGTCAGGTTGTTGGCGCTGCGTTGTGGCCAGGACATGGCGAGTGAGTGTGGAATGGCGAAGAGTGGAAGAGGATAGGTGAAGGCGGACTTTGAAATTTTTGACACCTCTTTGCAACCTTGTGGAGTGAACCCACACTGCCCGTCTCGTATTTGTCTCATATCTTCTGCTCATCTTCTGCTTCTGTATTTTCTTCCCCTCCCTGCACCCCAAAGAAAACAATTGGGAAAGAGATGTGTTGCCTGAACGGGCTGCATTAGGTTTGGGATGAATTGCTTACCATAATCGTTGTAGTGGATCGGTATGATGGTGTGGGGTCGAACAATCTGAATGCACTCAACGCCCTGCTTCCCATCCATAGTCACTAGGAACATTCCCAGAAGCGTGGTGCCCCCTAGGTGGATGAGCGCGATGTCGATATCCGGGAAACGTTTGGGAATTTCCTGAAACAAACGAAGGTGGAAATGGTGAGACACTGGCGGCGACACTGGCGATGGGTGTTGATGTGTTGCTCTCGACGTTGGTCCTCCATTCGATTTGCATTCGATTCTTTCTTCCCACTCATCGAACATACCTTTAAATCATCAATGACCAAAGTGTCTCCTGAAATATACAAGTTGCAGACCACCCGGAGATCGTCCATCATGATTTCGTGTTTGGCGGGATCCGTCGCGCGCTTACTTGTTGCGAATTCGAGCATGGACCCCATCACCGGAGGCAGCGCAAACTTCAAACCAGTTGGTGCATGCTATTTTAGGAAAATGCAAAGAGGGGATACCGTTACTAAGATGATCTGGAATACGGTATTCTCGACTCGAGTCAACACCAGCACCACCAACGCATTTCATCCCAACACCACCCGCTCTCATCCCACCTGCCCGGGCATACTCGTCACAACAATATGACTCTGGCCTTCTCGCCGTTCTTCCATGCCCTCGGCTTCTCTTCCACCAGCTGTTTCCTCATTCGTCGTCACGCCGCCACTGCTCACAATTGCTTTCTCCCAGTTTTTGAGAGGAAAAACATGCTGGAAACCAAGGGCACGAAGGTTCTCGGCTGCGTGGGAGGTGGTGATTATGGGGATCGTCTTGTCGAGGTGCTGTTGGACGTACGTGTCGAAGTGATCTGAGGTCACATTGCGAGTCGCAGAGGAGGGGGGGGAGAGAGAGGACGGATGTGAGAAATGGTCACCGCACACACAGAAGCGGAAGTCGTGTTGATTCTGTGATTCGCTTTCAACCCTTCTACATCTCTGCTCACCTTCATGAAAATGCGACAAAACTGCGGGAGAATAGATGATACGTGAGAACTACGCAAACCTTCGATATCTCTTCCACCGGTCCCAACTTATGCTTACAAAAACCAGCTGCATCGACCGCTACATCTCACCCGTCCGCCCACACTCTTCTCTCCACAACCCTCCCAACCCGCAGCCGACAGATTGAATGAACATTTCGTACCAACAACATCGATGTGAGGCAGTTCTTCCAAGTCGATAGCAGGATTCGTCAATCGTTCCGCGTAAATTCCTGGACCCAAGTGGACGTGATCACCTGTTTTGCGAAGTAAGGTCAAGTTATCTTCTTCTGCACTCATTTCCTGTGATTTGCCCCTCTTTCCTTTCTCAACTGTGAATTTGTTCCTAATCACAAAATACAAAATACGTATGCCGCTTCTAATCACCTTTATGAAGGAAGTTCGGATCCGTCAAAATGGTGATCCCACCCCATCGAATAATAGTCGTCGCCGTTCCGACGAAGAAAATGGATCCTTTTCTCACATCCTCCGTTTCTGCTGCAACATGGCCAGGTCCGAGGGCCGATTTTGGACGGACGCGGATATGGTGGGAAAATCCAACTCGGGCAGACAACATCCTAAATTCTTTGTTATGAATTGGTTTGTTCAAGCGCTACCAGCGACAAAATATCGCATCAGAGATTCAACAAACAAAGGCTCGAAAGCACTATACACAATTCTTGGCGTCGAACACCACCTAACATACACAAGAAGCCAATTACGCTACGACAATGACCTCATCATCCCCTCCTAAATATCCACGACCCAACACTCTCCCGTCCCCCTACTCCCATCCCC
>JADGJF010000255.1:0-26151 GCA_027596845.1 Quaeritorhiza haematococci | reverse complement strand
TGCGCAGAAACTGCATTACCGCCAGGGCCAAGAAGGAAGAGACCCGCAACGGCGGCGGCGGAGAGGGGTGTTGTGAACGGAGACTTCATCGTTTCGCTGGGAGGGTTGGTGGTGAAGTGTAGTCGGGCTTCACCAGGCTTTTTATGTGAGTGGCATACCAGGCTTTTTATGTGAGTGGCATGAACGGTTCTTCCGGTTCTTTCCTTCTTCCTTTTTTGGCCCAAATATTTGGATGGACGTGTGATCTATGGTTGAGAGGAAGAAAGAGAAAAGACGGAAAATGATTGGATGGGTTGACTCCGCTTGTTTTGTGGGGTTGAGATATTTCTGGATGTGAGGTTTTGACAGAGCGCGGTTTTCGAGTTGGAACTCGAAGGTTTTTGGGGAGCGTGGGGATTATCTGGGATTGGAACAACAACCTTGGCTTTGGTAAGCCGGCGTGAAACCGACCAATGCATACTTATTTCCGCGTGCACTCAATGGAAGCGGACCCCACGACATCAGCCTGAAATGCTTTCAAAAGGCGTAGCATTTTCTGGTTGGTCATTGAGTTGCGGAATGCCGCCGGGTATCTGGCCTTGAGGAGGGGTATCAGGATGTTGTTGCTGGAGGGGTGCATTTTCGTTGTTTGTGTTGTTGTTGGATGATGAGGAAAAAGGAATAAAAACTCAGAGCATGGATCGGTTTTGAGACAGAAGAGATATGTGTATAGAGATTTGCACGAGGTTTGTTGAGATAGATGCGAGTTGAAGCGAAGAAAAGTTGGAGCAAAAGCGAGAAGGTACTGAAAACGTTCAATTCTCGGCTCGACAACAATTCCAAAGTCCTTCAAGTTAAGTTGGCAGCTCTAAGATGAGGGTTTCTTTTCAAGTCTGGTTGTTCTGTTGTGTTGTGTTGTGGTGTTGGTGTGTTGAGAGAGGATAAAGCAAACAAGATTAAAAAGAGTAAACAAAGAAGAAGAATCGAGCGGGAATCGTACCAGTCAGTCAGTCAGTCAGTTGATTATCTCCAAGGATGAGGAAAAAGCACAGGGAGAGCGAGCAGGCGAGACACAGAGAGAGAGACATAGAGTATGAGGAAAAGAAAAAGGGTATCGAATTGATGGATGGATGGATGGTCTCTTCAAAAGACTTGTTTTGTTGTCTATTCGTTTGTATTGTATTTGTTGTGGTAGTCAGTCATGCCATGATTATCACATCACATCACATCACGAGCGCTCACGTCTTGCGTCTTGTCTTGTCGTCTCGTCTCGTCTCCCAGTCCTGGTCTGAATTCGCCGTCTCTGTTCTGTTCAACATTCAACACACACACAAAAGACGGAGTTTGTGTTCAATTCATTTCATTTTCCTCGGTGCGATGCGATGCAGTTTGACATGAGACGAGAGACGAGACAGGGATCGATTTCTCTCTCGTTTGATTTCAGCTTGATTTTTCTCGCTTTTTTTGCCTTGCCTTGCATTGCCTTACTTGCACTCACCCTGCACCCCAGTAATACTGTGCTTTGCTTCAACAGCCAAACCAACCAACCAACCAACCAACAAACTCTAAAATTCAAGAGCTTTCAACACTCAAAAATAATAAACAAAAGAACAAAGTAAAGCAAGTTACCTCGTCCAACTTCTTTTGAACTGGTATAGACCCTCAGGAGTGATAAACGCGGTTTTCTCCTTATCGCGATCTTCAATAGGAATGGCCCAGTAACTCCATGCACAAA
Organism: Quaeritorhiza haematococci; assembly: GCA_027596845.1. NCBI lineage: Eukaryota > Fungi > Chytridiomycota > Chytridiomycetes > Quaeritorhizaceae > Quaeritorhiza > Quaeritorhiza haematococci. Next base: position 24,437 of record JADGJF010000255.1, on the reverse strand, counting down.
TCCATGCTCGAGTACCAAATACCAAACCTTGTTCAAAAGATGATCAAAAGCGTCATCACAGCGTGGAAGCGGGAGTACTTGCTCGAACTGTTACGGCGTTCAGTTTTTTGATAATCGACTACGAGACCGAGTTTACCACCCTTTTTCGGCATTCATGAAAGAGGGTGCAGCCCATGGTGAGCGTGAGGCGTTCGATAATTCCGTTTTTCATCATCATCGTAGTAACGTGCTCACGCAGCAACTCACGTTCCTTGACACCAGCGCGGAACGCTTTACAGTAAATCGGCTGCTCGTTAGTAATAGTGAGCTTCAACTCGAACTTCCATGACGTGAGTTCGGCCCGGATTGTCAAAGTCAATTGCAAAAGCCTTCCAATGACGTTGGAGTGCCGTCTTTAACCGACGTATGCGATGAATAATGTGTTCATCCTCGTCGGGCATGCTTTTCATTTGGTTCCGGGTTTCGGAAATCTGCCACATTTATCTCGCCAAGGATACTCTGGTGGCCAACCATCAATCCACTCCTTTGGAAAGGTCGGGAGGTGCTTCGACAAACGGGTTGTATCGCGATCGTGAGAGATCCTCTTGTTGTGGTGGATTTGCCATTTCTTCAGCATCATCATCATCAGCCAACACACTGCGGGCTTCGTCTAAGATGTTACGTTCTGACGGAGCTGTGGATGGCGGCGGGAGGCCTCGTTGTTGCTAAGCTGTAACAAACGCCTCTTCCTTACGTTTATACCTACCTTGTAGACAGGAAAGGACAGTCTCCATCTCTCTCCATGGGCAGGTCGGGAAAAGAAACGTGGAGATCGCTGCTAGCCCCCGGGCCGGAGGAATCCAAACAGACACGTTTAGGTGGATTATCCACAAGAAAATCGTCCGGTCGCGGATGTGAAGCTTTGTCAGTAGAAGATATTATGCGCGCTTTCACATTCTGTGCATCAAGGTCGTCAGAAAGTTCCTTGGACTCGTCCACAAGCCTGAAAGCGGAATTCGGGGATGCTAAATCGCCGGTGTCACTACCAGACGGAAACAACTGTAGTGAGACATGTGGACCTGTGAAGACTACGCGTACGGTGAAAGCATTGCAATTGATAGTTGGGCTGGGATAATCGCGCAACCCTCGATTTTGACAAAAACCCAAACTCCGCTCTAAATTTGGTGGTAAAACGGGAATAGTCAATACTGAGTATTGCCAGAAATTTTCAAGCCCCCCGCGACCCATTGAAGTCATGGTACTGGCGACTGGCAATATCACCCTACGTGAGCTACCACCATGGACTATCATATATAATGAATTTTCGGTTACGGGTGGGGGTACCTAAATCTGTAGCTGCGCATTACCAAGTGATAGGCTTTAGAGGGATGGTAATTATACGGAGCCATCCTGTAGCTGTACGCGTCGCGCAGCGAGGATTACAGGCCGCTCAAAGGCCAATCGAAAGTCCCAACTATGACTTCTTCATCGGTTCCGCATTTCGAATCACACTCACTGTGACCTTCCTGTTGCTATCTTGCAAGACAAAGTACTGGAGCACGCGCCGCTATTGGTGGCCGCTATGGACACAGAATCAGTCTGGGAGGGGATTCCCCCGGCTGTCGCATCCCCCGCCTGTCGCACATCTCGGCAAAGAAAGATGGATAAAAGAGCAGAAAGCCGATCCAATCACAGCCGCAATGAGAGAATACGTCAGTAATGAAACTATGCCAGACGAACAAACACTCTTGGAGGCGAGATTGAAGCCGGAGACCTTCATAGTCAAATACTGCCACCGTATACTGTCGAAACCAAGCCCCACTCTGTCCCATAAAATAAACGGTTCCTGCCGCCTGAAGGAGCCCGGCTTGCTTGCAAGTCGTTCTGGACTTATACTGTCCAAACCGAGCCCCGCTCTGTCCAATCTTTACTCTTCACTTCTGGTACAAGCCAAGCGACTCCTTTCTTTGGATAGTATCCCACTGTCCACCCAGGAAGATTCTGTGGAGCGGTCGGTACCAAGGGCTATCACATGGTAGACTCTAAGTTTTGTCACAATACCTTTTGCTTCTCACATTGTCGGAGCAGATGTCGGAGTTTGAAATTTCGTCACACCGCAAAAAAAACAGAACTCCCTCCCAGTGAGAGATGGTGTATTTGCGTGTTTTCGAGGTTGGACAGGACGCAGGACAGAACGTCTTAGAATGAAATGGACTGAGTGGAGGAGTGAAGGAGTTGGGTACCTCTAGGTTTTACTAGGTATGTACCCTTCGAATGTTTTGGGGATGCTCCAGGGGGTGCTTCTGACAGCTCACCTGCCTTGTACACACGAGACGATATCGAAGAGTATCAGCCATCGACACGAGAAAATCCTTGTCAGTGATCAGGACAGCCCCAACCCTTCCTCTCGAGATCGTGGAGATGATATTGAAGTTACTCGATCGCGATCCAGATTCGACGCGCAATTGTGTTTTAGTCAACCGCTTATGGGCGAGCGTGCTTCGTCCTAAACTTTGGGATTATTGCTATGCCAGTAATCACCGCAAACACTCAAAGCTGTTGGACTTGATAAAGTTCCAAGCGCGCTCAAGAGGAGACGGCAATGTCACAGCATTCAACCTTCGAAGATACCCTCGTTGATCACTACCTTGGGACTGGAACTGAACTCATCTACCATCGATCTGGCCTGCAAAATCCTTGCGCACATGGGACCATCCTTGAAACAACTCTACTTGGACGGCCCCGAATACTTATGGCCTGGATATGTGCAGCAAATAGCGGATGTTTGCCCTAAATCCGTAGAGCAACTTTCTATCAATTGGGACGCTTGTTGCGACCGCCGCAGCTGGACAAGGGACTCTCCCAAGGACGGAGGTGCGGGGACGCGAAAGCTTAACCGATTCTTCCGCCAATTCGCCCACATTTCCTGGTCTTTGGACTCACCGTATCTCCCGGGGGATCTCGACCCGGTTCTGTGGGCCCTGCACAGCGGGTTGCGGGTCTTTCGCTTCGATCCCATGGCGTATGTTTTCAAGGAGGATACGACGAAGCTTATCCATCGTCTTCCCTCGACCTTGGTGGCCTTTGAAGCTGCTGGGGTGCAAATTCAAATGGATGAGAAGGAGTTGGTGCTTCTTGGTAAAACGTGTCCCAACCTGAAGGCCTTCAAATGCCATCACATTAAGTTCGCTACAAGTGAAGAATGGGAAGAGTTCTTGTAAATGGTGGGGCCTGGGTTGGAGTTCCTCTCTGCACACTTCTCCTGCGCTCGAGATCTCCAAGCCATCGCCCGGCATTGTCGGTCAATCAAGTACTTGAACATTATTTTCGGGGACTTTTACGTCAAGTGTCGACACCCCACGCTTACGCCAACCCCACAGGATTTCGAAACCTTCTTCACAACATTAAAGCAACTTCTTTGGAACATTGGAGCGACAATTGTAGACTTCAGTGTCAGAGTTGAAAATCCTCCCATATCGATTGCTGAACGCCTGCTACCAACCATCCCCAAATCTTGCCCTCGCATCCAGGATCACGACAACACGATTCTCGACGAAACGGACGTTCGCCAGCTCTTTGAGGATTGCCAAAAGCTCTTTATCGTAGAGCACAAGACCGAAAATCACGGAACAAGAAAGTGGACTCGGTTTCCTGTTCCGCCATATGAGGCACGTTTCATGGAGTTCTACCAGTTTACTCGGGCGATGTGATGTAAAGGTCGTTGGGGGTGGATGTTGAAGTATTATGAGTATGAAAAGTAAAGGATGCATATGTTTTGCAGACTTGGACCGATAAGACGGTGATTCCATATTATCTGAACCGATTCCTGTACATGTTGCCCCACATCCCACGCACCACCCACGAACCACTATGATTGTCGCAGATGAAACTGAGTAGATTAAGGAAAAATGAGTGTCTTCAGATTTCCTTCAGGAAAGATCGACGACAAGTTCAATACCGTGGTCTCTTGCTTTCCCTCTCACTGCCATCGGGGTAATAATGTCCCAAAGCATGACGCAGCAAAACTCGAAGTACAGTGGAGGGCAAGACGTTCAGCCTTTGGGTGGGCGGTTCAAATCAAACATATCCCCACTCCCCCCCCGAGAAAAGGTCCCGAAAGGCATGTTCATGAAAGGTGCACACCAATGTCTCGCCTCCTTTGAGCCTTTATCCCTTCTCGTCCGTCTCTCTCTTTCATCACTTTCTGTTCATCCTCTCGCGTCCCTGTCTCCTATATACATTCTGACCAACAAGTCTATCCCGATTGTTCCTTCAGTTTGCGCAACTTCTTTTCAAGTCGGAGGATTTCAAGTCACCTTCTCAGGATGGCAGACTGAGTGCCCAAAACAGATTTACGTCGATACATCAACACCGGATCACCCCCACCCTTCCAAAAGTGATGCTTGATGGTTGCCAACGTCGTTTTTGGGGGTAAAGGCTGGTGAATCCCGCGCGTTGCCAAGTAAAGAACGAACAGTCAGTAATTAAAGTATTTTTTGGATTGTTCGTCATCAGTCATCCACACGCACTTTGAAAGAACAAACGACGCTGACCTTGTCGAGGCATACGAGCTCCAGCCACATGTCTGGCTGTATATCTGTATCTTGTGGTGAGAAATTTGACGGCGGGTCCAATTCAAGCTTCTCAACGACATACGCCAAGAGCTTTTTGACTCGTAACATCCGGTTCGCGCTTAGCCGGTTATTTCTGTCGATTTTGGTCCAGGTTTGGAAGGGGAGGTGAGGAAGGACGTACTTTTTTCAAAAAAAAACAAACAAAAACAGCGTAAATTCTTCGACCCATTTTCATTTACAAAAAAATACTCACCCATTTGGAAGTTCACGTAAAATCTCAGCCTCAGTCCCAGGTGCCGGAACTAGCATGAAACTCAACTTCACCGGATCTTTTGCTGGATTCCGATTCTCAACAATCCACTCTAAAATCCACTGCGGGATCACACGGTTAATTCTAGCCAGTTCCTGCGAGTCCCCGACTGTCTTTACAGTACCCCGATACTGGTCTATATAGTTTGACGCATCCGTGATGTCGCCGTAGCTGATGATCAGAGGGACGTCAGGAGGGAGGCGGATCGGGGGCGCGTCTTGGTAGTTGACAAATGGAAGCTGGTATTTTCGCAATCAGAAGGCGAAATGTTACATATTTCGCAAAATAAGAAAAAAAATGGGAAAAAGATGGAGTTGGAGTTCATTCGCTTTGAAACCCCCCCCAAAATGACCTACCTCCGCTACAAAATCGTCAAAATCACCGAGATTTGGGTTCCCAGGTGGAAGTTGATAGATCGGCTCACCCTTCTTCGATGGAATATCACTGGGACCACCGAAACCCCGATCATTACTTGTATCGTCTTTGTCCTTCGTTTCCGTCCCCATTCCCATATCTTTCTCCTTCTTCGACCTACGGCTACCCCAACTGCTACTCTTCGGTTTCAACTTGCCACCCTTGTCCACACCTCCACGGTTCCCATGCGTTCTGTTTGCGTCAGAAGCAGGTATTACAGACCGGCCACGATCATCATCCAACTTGCCGCGGCTCCCGCCATCCGTGGTTTTTCGACGCATGTGTGTTTTGATCTTGTTCATAAACGAAGAGGGCTGCGTCAAAGCCGACGAAGCCAACGAAGACATGCTAGTTCCGGATCCTCCTCCTCTTCCTTGAGGGCTGCTTTCATCCGACGACAACTCCAGAGGTTGGCGCGACAACTTATCCACGGGTTTAGAGTCATCGGTGAGTGCGCTGTGGCTGACAGACAGGCCTGGGTACGGTGACCGCCCTTCGGGCGTTGAGGCCGCGGTCCACGCACCATCAGCCGATACCCTCTCAAAGTAACGACCAACGCCTGCAGCATGTTTGCTGTCGTCGCCTTTTCCATCACTGGCCAATACGGCGCCACTTTCATTGTTTCCAACAAAACCAACCGATTGCTCTGCGGCACCAGGTTCTGTTCGTGAATGGTGAAGGGAAGCAGGAGAGGAATCGTCCGGCGCAACCGACCGTGCCCCAACAAGAGTGACCGGAGAGCTGAATGATCGTTGCCGGAAGGAACGAGTCTGACTCAGAGGATCGATGGGAACCTTATGGGGGTGCTGTTTCGGTGGAGATGTATCCCGAAAGGCGTCCGCGGAAGTGCCTGTGGACGACAACGAGTCGGTGGTTTTTTTTTTCCGAAACGGCGGAATAGACGAATGAGGGTCACGACGTCGAAGAACAAGACAGGAACAGCAAAGGAAGTAACTGTTTCAGTTGCCCACTTTACGAACCGTTTTTGTCAGAATTTGTTGATGACGGTTCAGCTTGCGATTGTCGATAATATCCCAATAATTGCACCGTGGCCGCGTGCGGATCCTGTTCATCTCCGTGCTGCCGATATTGGGAGGGAAGCTGGCCTTGACTTTCTTCTTTGTGTTGCCGCTTTTGGTCTTGCTGATTGCCATCACCTTGTTGCGAAGTGGGATGTCGTCGCGATTCATGCAACGCTCGCGTGTATCGTAACAAAAGGTAAGTCAATACCCATTTTGCAAGGTTGACTTAATGAGGGACAGATGAAGGAAAATGATGAGAACTGGCGGGGATGTTGCTCGGTGTTTGGGGTAAATATGGATTCAGAAATAGCACGAAAATCCCAAAACACCGCCAGCTTCAAGCTAATCTGACCCGCACAAACAAGGCAATCCACCATTCAAAGGAGAGAAGTGGCACAACGAAAAGAAGGTTTGACATACTTCTCTGGTCTTCATTGAGTGGCTTAATCGAACTCTCTGACTCTTCGTGGTATATTTCAGCATCGTAACATTTCCCTTCATCCAGGTGAACCATCAGTACCTGTGGTACGGACATCAAATCGCAAAGTGAAACCAGGTAAATCAAAAAGAACAACGCGTAAGATGATATGGACGTCATCAAAAGATGTCACTCCGAAACGCAAGACCCATTCCAAAGCTTCTTCCCATGACCCGCCCCCACCACATCCCAGCGTTCCGGCAGGAACATAGAGAAATTGAATGCTCCCACCTACCCCATTCTTTACATCAATGGTACACCAATTGCCAATCCATTCCGTCGAATTCTGCGCATTGATAAGCCGGTCCCATGCACGCTCGTCAACAGGGTACTCAGTCCCCATCGCTTTCCCCGATACGGAACAGATCACAGAAGGTTTGAACTCTACATCCATGTGATCAAACTGCGATCCGCTCCCACCGGTTGCGTTAAAAGATGATTGAGACGGAGGCATGGAGGGGCACCAGGCTGGCAGACGTCCGAACGATTTCAATTGCACACAACGAACAATGTCCCAAAGGGCGGCCTCGCCGTCTGCATCCAAGGTGATAACGTGGCGTCGATTGTTGAGCAGGACATATCGTGTTATACCAGCGCTGCCTGTTTATTTTTTGGGGGGAATGCCAGTCAGAAAAACCGTGTTTTGGCATCCAATACATGTTTGCAATTCACGCTCTGATCAGAGGACATTCAAATTGTGATTCTCAGCGGCGCAGCAAGACAACATGAATCTTTGCAACGAAAAAAATCCAGAAAGCCACCTCTTTATTTATCGAACATGGTTAAGGTCGATCTCAGAATCAGAATGGGAAAGTTTTCGGTTTTTCACCATCCTCCAAATCTGAACTCACCTTCTATTACATCATCGGGCTCCTTGCACACAGGCTGCCATTCAGAGTCCTCCTCGCTGTCTTCTTTCTTCATATGTGATTCATCGACGGAGACTACGGACGTGATCTGTCGAATTATGGACGCCGTCGGTATGATATAGGTGCACTGTTCGTTGTTGAAGTTCGACTTTGCCTCATCCTTCGAGATCGCGATCTCATTCAATCCTGTTACATTTGACCCATGAGCCTTACCGGGGGTAGGTTCAATGGTTTCAATCCATTCGACTCGTTTTTCGGCGTACAGTCCGGACGTGTTTGTTGGTGAAAAGGGCGTTGACAATTGTCGTGCCCGTGCAGCCTGTTCTGTAGGAATGGTGACATTAACCGAATCTGGCAAGAGAAAGGGTAGCTCCACTTCATCATCGAGAAGCGCATGTCCGTCCGCGTGCGGCAAGAGCATGGTACTTTTGCAGAGGGGGATGTCCCGCTAATACGAATGTAAGAGGAGAATAAGAGTGCATGCAACGAAATTTATGGCTACAGATGTTGCGTCTGAGCCAAGACTATGGATATGAATGTCAAGCCAGGCCCGCCTTGTAAGCGAATCCAACCAGCATTTTATACCCTTCATTTTCAGATAAATTTGCCATGGTTAAAGGTTTCTCACACCAAATCCTTACCCATCTGCGAACGCTGGAACTTGTGGTCGCCGTCCAGATATACATATCATCAATGGTGACGAGCTACGAAAGTTGGGTTAAATAAGTATGAGGGAGAACCAGGAAGGGAAGATTCAGTCCAAGTGACAAGTATTCTCACCTTGACGATTGGCTGGTCTTCTCGGCAAATGGCCAGACAGTCTACATGTTCCTCGTCCTCGAATCGACTTCCGATTGCAGCGAACGCCATGTGACTACCTCCCGGCCCTTCCACACCGGCGAGGCCTGCCGACGTTTCGCCTAAACCGTGCCAATAGCCCCCGCTCCCTGATGACGAATGTGGATGCAACTGCCGGGTCGATGTTGTGGAAAGCGTGTGAGAATCATTGGTCGTGAGCCTCCTTCGCGACATTTTGGTTACCCATCCGTCCTTTGCGCCTGCAAAGAATGTGGACAAGTCTGCATCGTTTGAGGCGAGGCACCAGACGGGTGCTTCATTATGTGTGTAAGTCACAACGCAGCGTTGAGGAGACGCAAGGGACCAGAGCTTAATAGTGGTATCAGAAGAAGCGGATATGACCTATTTCAGGAATTTGAACAAGAAAGGAAGTAGAGTAAGGGAGTTTGGTTCTTTTTTGGTGTAATAACAGAAATAATCGACCAAGTCAACAAAAAGCTGTAAAAGGTTCGTTTGTTGCGAATTACTTTCTTTTCCCCCCGAACCCAACTAACCCATTTTCCGTCGCTGCTTACAAGCAGCGATCTTATATTATCCGTATGCCCTCTGAGGCGCAGGACTGGCTCCCCTGATCGCGGGTCCCACACTTTGACAATCTTGAAGAGGCGATGGAAGGCAGAAAACGGTATTAGATTCCAAAGCTCCAAACAAGTTTCGTGAATTATTCCACCCAGTGTAGCAAAAAGCGAGAATGCTTCAGAGGAGAAGATTGTACGGCTCACAACGGTCTCGATTCCGTGCACTGCAACTCTTCCCGCAGGATTTTTAGTATCGCAAAACGCACCTTATCAGGTGAGCCAGATACGAGTGTAGTGCCAGGTGCGTTGCATGCTAGCGAATAGATCGAGCAGGGCGAAGACCGATCCTCCATACAGACAATCTCTGCAGCGTGGAAGAAATGGATATAAAGTGAGTTGGAAGAAGTCAAAAAAATCTTTCCGGCATTGCAACAAACCTCCTTTCGATTCAACCAAATCCCACACCCTAATCGCATGGTCCAGCCCACCGGAGGCGACCCAACCAACTCCACCGTTGGTGCCCCCCAAACCAGGATGGGAAGAAAATGAAGGAAGTGCGAGGCATTTGATGTAGTCCCTATGATACCCAATCCGGTGAGGAACTGGTGCCCTGTCCGACCGGGCGGAAGGGTGGGATGAAGAACATCCGGTGGCGTGGTAGTCGGCTCTGTGTGCTGTTGGGTTGGTTGACCAAATGTAGACGGAGCGGTCCGAAGAACAAGAGATAACTGAAGAAGGAGTTGTACAAAAATCCATAAGGATCCACTTTACGGCGGCGGTTGGCAAACAGTATTATGTGATTATCCGCTTCGATTTTCTTTTTTTGGAAAAACATAAACCCAGCTCAAGAGACTTACGCTGCTGGTTATTGTTGCAAAGCACCATATCATTCACCCAGTCGCTATGGTGTTGAAAAGTACGGCGGTGTTTTGTTGTAGGCACACCTGTCTACAAGGTAGGTATAAACGTAAGGAAGAGGCGTTTGTTACAGCTTAGCAACAAATAAACGGAAAAAGACGTCGTAGTGGAGACGGGAACACCTTGTTTACCCAGTCCCCACTATTTTTTGCGTGAATCTCGCCTACGCCCTCCCGAGACTGTCTGAGACCAACCGTGTCTTCGCATTTCCTCGCCTTTGTGCCGCTGCCGTTATCTTCGCTTTCTTTCCTAGCGAGGATCCGGAAGTCAGGGTCTTGAGTATCCGAAGAAATACTAAAAGAGGTTGAGGCAGGTTTCTGGTGTTGGGTGTGGTCTTGAGGTGGGGGCGTAGGCTGCTCGTGCTTTGCAAATTCCAGATGCAGATCCCACGAGTTGATTACGGAGTCCCTGCCACCAGTGTAAAGGATTCCGCCTGGACGTCCATCAAACTCAGTTGGGGTGGTAAGGTCGAGAGCGAGGGCATTGATGCCAGCGGTATGCTTGCAGTTTGAGTAGTCCTCTTTGACGATGTAGGTCAGACGGGAGCGCTGCTGCGAGACTTGATGATGCTGGTATTGTAGCATCGGTTTACCACGTCGTTGCAAAAGCCGAATTCAGGGTCTCAGATCGTAAGCCATGCAAGATAACCTGGCAAGCCCCCAGAGTTCGGACGCAAGTTCGGACGAACAGCACCAGGGATGGTACACGTAACTACACGTTCAATCAAAGCCGTGTGGTAAGCGCGACCACTTGCAGTTCTCTAATCTCGTCGTCCAAATATCGAACGGGATACTTGGGGCAACTTTTTTTGCGCCGGACCCAGCAGTCGACTGGTGGTAAGTGTGGGTCGACGGTGAATGACTTGGAAGTTGGGACTTGACTTGGACAATAGCTTGCGGACTGGTCGCGAAGATGGGCATGAGACGCAAATGTGATCAGGAGTCTGGGTAACATCAGAACAACTTGGAACTTCCTGAACTGCAACCAACCGAGTTTCTGACTCAAGACCACAAACAATTCCACCACACATTTCACAGATCACCGAGCTCAAGCAACTCACCTCGGAAAAAAGCGAAGCGCAACGTGAATTCGGGCACTACCTTCATGGAGACACCACTTCGTTCAGCAATGAGTCCAGCTGGAGACCTGGCTGGAGACCAAGCTGGAGACGGTGCGTGCGTATCGCTTATCGTCCCTTCTAGACCTCCTTCTCAACGGCAGAAAAGAAATCGAAGAGGATCAGCTGTAAACACCAAGAAATCCTCGTCAGTGATCAGGACAGCCCCAACTCTCCCTCTCGAGATCGTGGAGATCATATTGAAGTTACTCGATCGCGACAGAATCTCGGAGCACAAATGTCAACCGCTTGTGGGCGAGCGTGCTTCGTCCTAAACTTTGGGATTATTGCTATGCCAGTAATCACCGCAAACACTCAAAGCTGTTGGACTTGATAAAGTTCCAACCGCACTCAAGAGGAGACGGCAATGTCACAGCATTCAACCTTCGAAGATACCCTCGTTGATCACTATCTTGGGACTGGAACTGAACTCATCTACCATCGATCTTGCCTGTAAAATCCTTGCGCACATGGGACCGCTTGAAACGACTCTACTTGGAGGGCCCTGAAGACTTGTGGCCTGGATATGTGCGGCAAATAGCGGATGTTTGCCCTAAATCGATCGAGAAACGTTCCATCTCCTGGAACATTTATTGTGCTAACAGGAGCTTTTTCGACTCACCCAAGGACAAAAGCGTCACAAGTGAGGAGCTGCGAAAGCTCAAACATTTCTTCCGCCAATTCGTCCACATTCGCTGGTCTTTGGATTCACCATATCTCGCCGACGATCTCGACCCGGTTCTGTGGACCCTGCACAGCCGAGTGCGGGTCTTTGAGTTCGATTCTATAACATTTGTTTCCAACGAGGATATAACTCAGGTCATCCGTCATCTCCCCTCGACCTTGGTGGCCTTTGAAGCCGATGAAACACGCATTCACATGGATGGGGAGGAGCTGGTGCTTCTTGGTAAAACGTGTCCCAACCTGACGGCCTTCAAATGCCATCACATTAAGTTCGCTACAAGGGAAGAATGGGAAGAGTTCTTGTCAACGGTGGGGCCTGGGTTGGAGTTCCTCTCTGCACACTTCTCCTGCCCTCTAGATCTCCAAGCCATCGCCCGGCATTGTCGGTCGATCAAGTACTTGGACATCATTTTCTGGGACTATTACGTCAAATGTCGCCACCCAATACTTACGCCAACCCCACAGGATTTCGAAGACCTCCTTCGGAACATTGGGGCGACAATCGTATAATTTAGTGTCAAAATCGAGAATCCTCCTGATCCTCCAATATCGATTGCCAAATACCTGCTACCAACTATCATCAAATTTTGCCCTCACATCCAGAATGTGCGTTTTTTCGATCAGGACAACACGATTCTCGACGAAACGGACGTTCGCCAGCTCTTTAAGGACAGCAAAAAACTCTTTCTCATAGAGCACAGGGCTGAAAACTATGGTAGGGAAGAGTGGACTCGATTTCCTGTTCCTCCATATGAAGCATGTTTCACGGAGTTCTACGAGTTTAGTCAGGCGATGTGATGTAAAGGTCGTTGGGGGTGGATTTTGAAGGATTTATGATTAAGAAAAGTAAAGGATGTATATGTTTTGCCGACTTTGACCGAAAAGACGGTGATTCCGCATTATCTAAACCGATTTCTGTACATGTTGCCCACATCCCACACATCCCACACAGCACTGATGATTGTTGCAGATGATACTGAATAGATAAAGAAAAAATTCATGTCTTCAGATTTCCTTCAGGATAGATCGACAAGTTCAATACCGTGGTCTCTTGCTCTCCCTCTCGCTGCCATCGCGGTAATCCCGCCGAGCATAATCATCTCGTTTCCTATCCCTATCCCTGTCTGCATCCCTATCCCTGTCCCTGTCGCGATCCCTCTCACTATGCCTCTCCCAATCCCGATCCCGCCGTTCATACTCATCTCTGTCTCGGTCCTTTCCCTTCCTCTCCCCATCTCGATCCCTGTCCCTATCACGATAGTCTCTATTCCGTTCGCCTTCCTTATCCCTTCCATCCCTGTCATATCCCCTGTCATGACTCCGATTCCCGTCATCCCGATCATCCCTATGCTGCTTTTCTCTGCTGCCAAAAGAGATAGCAGAAGAGGAAAAAGGTGCGGAAAACGACGTGGAAGCGCCCGCCGACCCCTCTGCCTTTTGCCTTCGCTCCTTCTTTCGCGTCTCCTCCAAAATGATCTGTTCCATGGCGGTCAGTTTCCGTGTCTGCGACGGATTCGCTGATTGCAATGAGGACGATGAGGAAGCGGTCGGAAATGCTGAAAACGAGGAGGAGGAGGACAGTGAGGATGTTGACGTTTTCTTTTGAGAAGAGAAGCCGGCGAGGGCGTTCAGTTTGTTGGCGGTCGGTTTCACTGTGGTTGTTTTCGCAGCAGCAGGTTTCAAGAATGTCGACGACTTGATCTGCAGATTCAACTTGATCTTCTCATCTTCACCCCCCTCCCTCACCAGCTCCTTTTTCTTTTCTTCGTCATCATCTCCATTTTGACTCTCTGCTTTCTCCGCTAGCTCCCTTGCCTTCCGGATTTGCTCCTCCAGCAACTTTTGTTCGATCTCTTCCTCAGTCTTTTCAAGCCTCTCCTTGCGTTGTATGGCTTCTTGCTTGGCGAGGGTCTGCGGACTCCGGTCAATCCATTGAATGAACCATCCTAAGTTGGGTTTTTGAAATTAAGAAGCCATTAGTTGTCTTCAATACAGTTTGAAGTGTGTGGACTGGCAAAAAGTATACCATACCTTTTGGTGTCTCGTCCACATGGCAGATCCCTTCTTTTCCCATCCATTTCACAAATTCCGAAAGAGACTCCCATCTCGTTGCGTTCATGTGCAGGTGATTTCTGTCGCTGATGTACTCTTGATAGACAAGGTTGGCATGCACGCGTTTCGTGTTGTATCTGCCCAAGATATTCATATTCAAGAAAGGCGAAGAAATTTCCAAGAATGAATGGATCGGGGAAATGGAGAAGAGTGAATCAATATTCAGCTTTCACCTCCGGACGCTTTTGAAACCATTCAAACCCAGCCTCCAGACCAGGCACTCCTGATACCAAAACCCCCCACAACAACATAACGCACCAGAATCAAAATCCCCACGACCTTCAAAATCCTGCAAAAACAACAAATATACATACCTCCTCGACAAAAGCCTCAGGAAGTCCTCCATGAACTGCGACGAATACATCTCAATATATTTCTCTGGTGTCTCGGCGAAGAGCATCATTTGCCGCTGGTGGGCCTCTGACGCACAGTGACACTTGAAACCGTTCTCGTCCCGACATTGTTTTTCGCACATTTGACAGTACCATCGTAGCTTCTGGAGGCCCTTGGCCTTGATGCGGTTTGCGATGGCCTGTTGTTGGTGCAAGTCATGGCAGGCACATGGAGCGTGAAAGCAAGCGGGGAGTCAGTAAATGAAGCAAAATAAGATTCAAGACATTTCTCAATATGCTTTAGATAATGGCGAAAGGACGGGAAAAGAAACGAAACGAAACAGGAGGGTAATGTACCTTCGGTGTCAGAAAGTCAGCACCCATTCTGTCACTTTGGCAATGCAAGTTCTCTCAAAGTCTCGCGTGTATGACGCTGTACAACGTGGCATTTGACGCTGTTCGGTTTGGAGCGAGAGCCGGTTCTCACCACACCCACCACCACACTGCTTGACTACCGAACGATCCGATACCCGAACGAGTCACAAATTTCAAAATACCCATCTTGAATCTCACGACCGGCGATTGAGTGCATCATCACACATTCCGCCAGATGCAGCGCTCCACAACATCCAAGTTCACGGACAAGGAAGACGAAATCGTCAGCGATGTTCTGTACGAAAATCAGAGAGGGTGGGTCTTCGCGTGTTATGCCATATCTAGAAGTCATCTGTCGTCAAACCTTCAATTCCGAGTAGGCGAAACATGACCTTTGCAGAAGGAGTACTTCCCAACCACCATTTTCTTGGGACATGCTCAGACTGCCTTGTGTTGATGACTTGGCGTCTCTGTGTGGTTCACCATGAGTGCACGCTCTTCTCCCGCATCATGAGCGTTTGAGAAGGCTAAGGTGTGAGGTTGTTTGTGGTTTTCCGAAGGGGCAACACTTTCCGGGTTCACGTTGCGTTTTGGCGGAAGGACGGCGGAAGGGAACGGCCACTTGACAAAATAAATGACTGCAAGGGAAGAATGAAAGCACCCACAGGTATCGGGCCCCTGCGGCTTTTACGTGGTATTGGGTTCTCAATTTGCTACCTGCCGTGCTCTGTTGTCACGTATTTTCCTTGAAATCTGCTGCGCAAAATCGTAGTGTAAGAGGCACTCAAGATTTGCAGAACAGCCCCTTCGCTGCTCGGTATAGAGTGATGAAGTGAATATATGACTGTATGTCATTCCGGAAGCTACGAAACTGAAGCCCGCGAACGTTGAGATAGATTCCTCCGGGCTTTTCCGCGCGTTTTCTGAGTCATTTGCGTTGCGTTCGATTACTTATCTTGATTTTCCCTGCGTTTTGTCTGTCTTTGCTCCTTAAAATCACCGAATCGCGCGGCATATTTCCATCTTCCCCACCTTTTTCGGACGATGCGCTATTTATTCACTGTGCAGATCGTACCTGTTTCGCACTCCCCGGTTTACCGGAAAATCGTTGTTGCCCACAGGTAAATAAAAGAGAGGGGTGAAGTCATGCAAAATAGGAGACCTCCACTGTCATGGGCATCCCCCTTGGATGGAGTGATAAAAGTCCCCTGTTGGGTACATCCGAAGTGCTTCACAACAAGTGTTGTTCCCCGTCCCGTTTTTCCCTTTTTGCGGCGTGTTCCTGAAATATCCTTCTCCCTTATCAAAAAAAAAAAAAAAAAGATCCCTCGGCATGGTCTGATGAGGACGGCAGGTTCCAACTCAGCAAAGATGAATTCCAGTGTCCGCCCACTTGGGAGGTGAGTATTCTTTTGGCTTGTTTGTTCTTTCGTTCCATGGCTGCTGCTTACTGAGCCCTTCTGCAATGTTGGTTCGCAGTGGGTCTCCGAATGGATCATCGACATGAACGGGGACGTTGATCCCGAAGGCTGGAGCTACGCTTTCAACTTCCCCGTCACAAACTGGTCAGGGACACCCAACGCCACTCACTACGTGCGCCGGCGACGATGGGTGCGGATGCGTCGGCGGAAACCTGATATGCTGGGATCAGGAAATTTGAGAAAGAGTCAGTCGATGCCGGGAAAAGTGAGTGCTGTCACATCATTTCCGGCACCACCAGCACCAGCGGCTACCTCCGCGACCATGTCGCGAATGCAAACACCTATGACCGCGTTTTCAGCCACCTCACCCCCAACGTCGCCTTCAAAGGCGGCTTTGCCAACATATAATCCTCGAAGTGCTGGTTCGCCATCTGCAACTCGTGGACCCCAACCTCCACCTACTTCGTCCACGACCAGCGCACTCTCGACCCTAGTCTCCCAGATTCGAAAGCCCCGCATTGATCGCGAGAAGAATCGTCTCCTTGCATACTATTTGGGACTCGATGTTAGAGAATCAAGGAGTCAAAAAGACGACAAGGGGAAAGGGAAGGGCAAGGGTGCTCAAACTTCTGCTGCTGGCACTTCTGTTGCTCCTTCACATTCACAAGCGTCTGAAAAACGTCGTACAGAGTTAGGAATGGAGTTGGAAGCTGACCCGACAGCTGCATCTCGTATCTTGGATTTGTTCGAGTACGAGCCCGGAAAACTGCGGGCCGCAGAAATGCTCCTCTTTTCCGTCGTTGGTGCATTCCCAATCGCGGGCCAGTCATCAACAACATCGACATCTTCACCTGCACCCACACCTGCAAACGCAACAGATCTGACACAATCGACACCAACAACAGCAGCCTCATCCTCGCGATCCGCCTTGGTGAACCATATGCTTCAGTCACTCAGGTTCCATTCCTCGCGCCTCGCTTTCATGCAGTTCGTTGAGGGTCGATCTCCTCCATCTTCACGGATTGCGTCTCCGTCCTTCTCCCCATCTCCTTCCACCCCACATTCCGCCTCCGATGCCCCAGGTTTAACAGACCCCTCGTCTGCAACACCAATGGGTGAAAAGGATTTGCGGGAAGTGGATGTTGCGTCATTGCCACTTGGAGCTGGGACTGGTGACCGAGGGAACGGTATGTGGCTACGGGATGAGATGCTGAGGACATCTCTTCTTTGAGGGTCAAAGATACATGCCTGGGTTTTGAAGGCCTGGTGCAAGGACTTCGATAGTGGCTCTTTTGGAATAATATGAGAAGTGGACCTTCCAAAAAGGCGCGAGAGGCGAGAAAACAAGACTCAATCCAAAACGACGAGGGTGGTTGGGGCCGTTGCTCCAGCTTAAAAAGGGTGGAAGCAGATTATGGTTTCTTTTCGGTTTAGTTTGCCACTCTCCCAGACGACTTGCTGTACGTCCTTTGGCGTGAACTGCAAGATGTATTCTACTGCTGATGATTTGTAAATAGGAGGTGTAATAAAAGTGGGGACTGGGGTGCGCTCTTGCGAGAGCTTTTGCTAAGTGAGTTCGAAGAAAGTGGTCATAATCCGATCGTGGAAGACGAGCAGAGACGTGGTAAAACAGCCTCGAGGTGTGGTCAGTTTCACAAAATCTGACAAAAGTTGGGGTTCTCAGAACTAGATCTGTTTCAAACTCCGCAACAGCAAGTGATATTGGCGAAGTGTGGTTCTATTCAGGTTCTACTACTATTCATCTATCGTCTGAATCATTTCATTGTAATTTTAGGATTCCCCAAGCATTCTCAGAAGGTCAACTACTACTCGAACTATCCGACTCCGAAGTAGTACTTGCCCCGGTGCGGGTGACAACATGTTTTGAACTCCATTGGAGGAAGGTGAGTCCGGGAAAAGGAGGGTGAAGGAGGGAGAAGGAAGAGAAAGAACCCCTCTATGAGGAGCCGGCAGAAAAACTAAACACAGCTGCAGCAAGGCAACCCGCCAAGACGTAAATCCAATGTGGACTTTGCTGCGGATCACGTCTCACTTCCCGCTACTATGGACCGATCCGTCGTCACCTGTTCCATCAAACACCTTCAATTCAAACGGTTTTGCAGTGCATCGCATCGGCTCTTCATCTCCTCCAACTGATCCTTCAAGATCCGATTCTCAACCTCTAGAAGCGCGACCTTCTCCGTCAGAATGTCCTTGTCTTTTTCGAGATGAATCAACCGCGTCACGATTGCTTCGCGTTCACGGGCATCACGCTCAGCAGCTGCCAAATGTTGTGGATTGGTGCTAGTTCGCCGGGAGAGGGTGGAGGGATTTGAAGGAATGAGTGTTGTGAGGGAGGTACTGACGGTGGATGTAGATGAGGAGCGGCTACAATGTTCGGGGGGAACGCTTGGCACAATGGGTGTTCGTGAGGGGCCCGAACTGGATTGTAGTTGGAGTCCGGTGGAATGCACGTTTATGGTTGCTGGATCTGATGATGTCCGTCGGTGCGGGTACTTCTCGAGATGTAGTGAGCATCTTTGTTCCTTCTGGGCAGGTGGAGAATGTGGAGCTGGTGATGCAGTCGTATGTTCAGATATCGATCCATGTGGTGGATGGGTTGCCGCAAGAGATGGAGTCCAGGTTGTTGAGGTTGGGGGTCTCTGAGATTCTCGCTGATCATCGCGCGTAGTCGACTGTGGATCTGGCGTTACTAGCGCTGCCGTCCAGACTGTAGAGGTTGGGGGTCTCTCGGATGCACGCTGATCATCACGCGCAGTCAACTGTGGATCTGGGGTTACCAGCGCTGCTGTCCAGATTGTTGACGTCTTCGGGAGTTGAGATGGTCCCTCGCGCGAAACTGTCGATATTATCGATGTTGTTGATGTGGATGTTAAAGGTGAAGCTGATGATGAGTCGTCGGTGACCGAAAGACCGTACCTCTTGATATCCATTGCGAATTTCATGAACACCATATGAAAGAACACCCAGTGCGGGACGTTTTGTGGGACAAGCGCCCATAAGATCAGTGGAAGTCGCAGGTGGGTTGTATCAGTTTTGGGGACGTAGAGCCCTACATTCTTGTGGCCGCGAGAACCCCCAACCAAGTCGGAGACGCTTGGGAAAGCACCAAAGTCTGGCGGGTCGGTGGTGAGACTGGGGTCCAGATTTTCTTCGATGGAGAAGCGTTTGAGGAGCGGGCTGTTTTGTGCCGCGAAAGAAGGCATAGAAGTTAGGCTCACAAATCCCTGCTGAATCGGAATACCCTCTTCGGGGCCTCGGTAGCAAAGCAAAACGCTAACAAATTGAATGTCAAAAACGCCGGCACACTCGTCCCAAACACCATGGCTCCTTTCCAAACCCCGCTCAGCTACCACACTCACAATGCTTGCTCCAGCAACGATCTGACATAAGCCCTCTGTTGATCATTTATATCGAACGGGAGGAAACCCTCTTTAGGAAACCGCTTGCGAGCAGACTCTTGCAAGTTCGGACACGTGTCGTAGCGGCCAAACAGACCCTCAAAAAAGTGCGGCGTTGAGTTAGACGACGAGGCCGGGATCATCGTAGATTCAGATGCAATCGATTGTATGATGGGGGGTGGTTGAGATGACCGAGTACGGGCCATTCAAGGTTAAGCGATGGAACAAGTCTGAAGCAAAAGTGGGAACGGAATTTAGCCTCTTTCTCTTTTAGAAAACAGGAGTAGGAGCAGGAAAACTTTGAGATGTTGCAACTCGCATATGTGTCATATGTGTGCATCCCCAGGAGTACGCCGTAAGAGTGCATGCAAGCAAAAAGAAAGGGATTGTGGCGAAACTTTGACGAGACATGGATGTGATCTTTTACGGTTTGTTTACCAGTCGTTTACCATAGATCAACAACGAGAACGGGTAAATGTACGTTCGCTTGTCTGCTGTCGGACAAAATAGCGCGATCTTCCTGCTATGATTCTTCACGGTTCCCAATTGATTGTTTCATGTTTTGTCTTGAAGGCGATTGGTGCTTTATTGGAAGTTCACTGCAATCAAGATAGGGATCCCTTCCCAAGTAGCGGTAACGCAAATCAACGGTATACATCTTTCCCCTTTCAATTGCACGAGCTTCCTTTATTTGTTTATCTCTTCTGTAGTTAATCCGTCGGATTTACCAGTTTTGCAGACAAAAGCTCTTGAGAACGGTACCTAGCCGTGTTGTAGATGAGGCAAAGACCTGAGCTATCTAGCCAAATGATATATTGGTGAACTGGACGTGAAAAGACGTTGTGCCTAAGACGTTGTCACTTTGGCCAGATCAATCATTTTGCTTTTGTGATCTTTCCCCCCGAGACCTTAGTGTAACAAACAAAAGAAAAAACGTGATTTGAACTCAAAAAACTCTTCGAGATTGGAGCGTTTCTCCTCGCGACTGTAACATTTATGACATTGGAACCCTTTCAGTTTCAATTTATGAAGTAATTGCGAGAATTTCATACATTACTACCAACTGTTACCTGGCGCATTGCACATTTTTCTCGGGTTGAAGCAAGTGCGGCAATACCAGGACATAGAAATTAGGTTTCTTTTTCTGTCCGCCAGTCAGCTTTGAGGAAAGCATCGGAAAATGAATGCCCCGACCAGTCCACTACACTTTCTTTTTTCATCTTAACAAACTGAGTTCAGTAACCCGGATTTTTGTTGAAATTCCGCACTTCTACAATCATTTGTATGTGCAGAGATTGTGGGTGTGAAATCCACCACGACTTCCATCGAGCACAATCGTCCGAGCAGCCAGCTCCTGATACACCAGGGAGCTGTGTGGAAAACGACTTCAGCGCCTTTTAAATGAACTGGCTGAAACTCGCTACCTATTCAGAAATGTTGGGCGATGGCAGCAAGAGACTGGAGAAACTCCTATGTAGCCTATGACTCCTATGGTACATTCTATGATAAAGACTGTGGAACGTGACACATAGGTGCTCAAAGACTGTCCACATTCTTGACGACGACGACAACCATGGCCTCTGTCACCAACTCTTTTGGGGCCATCGTTGGTGCCGGTGCCGGTGCCATTGCTGGAGCTACAGCGACTGCCAGTGCCGGTCCTGCCACTGTTAACACCTTACTCTCTCTGTCCGTTTCGTCCTCTTCTCCCCCGGTCGCCACGAACCCACACGCCGTAAGTAATTGTCCCTCGTCTGTTCTGCTGACTCACTCGTTTCTGCTGCTCATCATCGTGTCTTCTCCCCTTCATCGCCCTCAATGAAGTCAACCTCTGCGGCGCTGCTCCTGAGCGATTGCATTCTCGCAAATCAGGCCTGTTCGCGTTCCCGTTCTCAACCTCACCTACTCCACGTCCCCCATAGTCAGCAAAACCGGCCCCTTTCAACTTCCAGAAAATTACGAGCAAAAAGTAGCAGCCACGCTACATCCTCATCCAAAACAATGCAAACGCAGTACATCAAGTCTTCCACGTCCCCTTCATCAACGTCACGCTCTCTCGTGCTTCTGGTCTCTTCTCGGCCGCTACTATCATCTGTCCATCAAATACACCAGCAATACCGACTATTCAACAGTAACTCATCTTCGCAAGGCTTATTTCGCCGTCGTCAAGATGGGCTATTGCTTCACTCCTCGCCATCAGGAACACTATTTGCTTCACGACGCTCGTTCATGTCTGCACCTTGGGGCGACCGAAGAATAATGAGAATACAGTCTGAGGCGGACGAGAGGGGTACAGATCCTCGGAAGCAGGCTGAGCTGTATAAGGTATTGCTTACGGGAATAGCGCAAGCCGTCCAAAACCGCCATCTGAATATCTTAACTCAAGTTTGCTCATCGTTCTGTTCGTCTTCACCCATCATAATTAGGAACTAATGCGCTCCGGAAATTACCGTGCCGTGATCCAGCGATTCGAAGAGCAACCACAGCTGGCTGGTGACCATCCCGCTGCGAAATTGCGCATTCAGCAAGACGTTGAGTGCCTTCGTGTGTACGTGGACGCTCTTGCAAGGGCCGGCTTGCAAGATAAAATAGCCGAACGGGTTACGGCGGTTCTGGCACCATCCATTGGACCGACTGCACCACTGGGGCAGACTTCTCCCGCTGTCTCTGCTGCTGCCGCGGCTGCGGCTGCAAGGCAGTCATCCGCTCCACAGGCTTCTATGTCAGCAGACGTTGGCTCCAACTCTGGCTCGGGCGTTTTCGGACAGCCGATTCCTCCACCTATTGGAGAGGGACGCAACCACTGGGTCCGCACGAATTTGGCCGAATGGGAACGCATTCTTGGTGTTCGTTTACCCGGTGCCGAAACCTCTCCAGCAGGTCCAATGCCTTCAGTACGTCCCCTCACTTCTTCCGCTGTACGTTTGCGGGCGCGGAGCAATAACGGCGGTGGCTTTGGCGGCTTCAATAATGAACAGATGAACTCGCCGTATGGAGGGCAAGCAGGACCGGGCGGACCGGGACAACAACAGTCCGTGGGACCTATTCAAGTTGTTATTTCGGAAGCATGGTCGTGGTCCAAGTTTGTGAGGGAGCTTGGGTCCCGAATAGTTTACGGTGTACTATTGATGACAGGGTTGAGTGTCATTTTGGATCAACAGGGCATTATCAAGTCAGGTTGGTAAACTATTCGATCGATATATAAACAACTTGCTCTCTCACCCCTCTCTCGCCCCTTTTCAGATTTTTTCTCACATATTCTTCGTCCTGGGTCTTGAAACGAAAATAGGGATGACCGCCGCCGAAGTTGAGCCCAACACTTTCAATCAACCCATCAAATTTGCCGATGTCCAAGGTGTTGACGAGGCCAAGGCCGAGTTGGAAGAAATCGTTGCATTCCTCCGTGAACCGAAACGATTCATGGATGTTGGCGGCAAACTCCCCAAGGGAATTCTCCTGTACGGTCCTCCGGGAACGGGAAAGACTCACTTGGCCCGTGCGGTTGCCGGTGAAGCAGGCGTACCCTTCTTCCAAATGAGTGGTTCGGAATTCGACGAACTCTATGTTGGGGTTGGTGCAAGGAGGGTTCGTGAGTTGTTTGCGGCTGCGAAGAAAAAGGCCCCATGTATTGTCTTCATCGATGAAATTGACGCCGTAGGAAGCAAGAGAAGCGCCAAGGACCAGAGCTACATGCGCCAGACATTGAACCAGTTGCTCGTCGAATTGGACGGGTTCTCGGCCAACGAAGGTGTCATTTTCATCGCAGCTACAAATACCCCCGAGGCACTCGACAAGGCGCTCGTTCGGCCCGGACGGTTCGACAAGCATGTACCAGTGCCACTTCCGGACGTTAGAGGACGAGCGAAAATCCTGGAAGTTCACAGTCGGGACATCAACATCGGGAAAGACGTTGATATGAGCATCATCGCGCGGGGTACTCCCGGCTTTTCCGGAGCGGATTTGGCTAACTTGGTAAATCAAGCCGCCATCAAGGCGAGTAAAGACGGGCTCAAGTACGTCAGGTTGGATGACCTCGAATGGGCCAAGGACAAGATCATCATGGGTTCCGAACGCAAATCCGCCGTCATCACCGAACAAAACCGACGACTCACTGCGTATCACGAAGGTGGACATACTCTTGTCGCTCTGTACACCCAGGGTGCCATGCCCCTCCACAAGGTCACTGTCATCCCTCGCGGTAACGCTTTGGGTGTCACGGTTCAACTCCCCGAACAAGATAAAACAAACCACACCAAACGTGAACTCGCCGCAATGCTCGATGTCTGCATGGGTGGTCGTGTCGCCGAAGAACTCGTTTTCGGAACTGACGAGGTCACGACGGGTGCTGGAAACGATTTGGAGAAGGCCACTGACGTCGCAAGGGAGATGGTTCTGCGGTTTGGAATGAGCGATAAGGTCGGCGTGGTTGCCTTTAGGGAGCAAGAGATGGAAAAGATCAGTACGCAGACAAGGGCGGTAATTGAAGCGGAGGTGAAGGCTTTATTGGAGGTACGTAACGTGACTTTCTCCTGCATGGTGCCTGAACCTTGTTGATCTCTGCCCAGTCGCCCTAACAAACGTCCGGGATTCCTCTTTCAATTCAATAGGGTGCTCGTAACCGCGCATACGCGATTTTGAAATCCCACCGTACAGAATTGGATCGTCTTGCAAAGGCGCTGGTGGAGTACGAGACATTAGACATGGAGGAAGTGAAGGTTGTTATAAAAGGTAAAAATGCGATGTTTACTGGCTGTAAGAGGGCGCGGGGAAAGCTGATGTCGGTGTTCCGTAATTTGGCCGACATTGCATTATTTCGACGCGAAATTAAGCGCTTTTCCCCGTTTGATGCGGTGTGGGCCAGGTCAAGACCTTCGATCCATCAAGCCCGAATATTATAAGAAGTCATCCTCATCCTCATCCTCACCTACAAGCACCACCAATCCCGGGACGACGGCAGCAGTTGGAACAGCGGCGGGAATGGGGAAGGCCGCGGCTGCTGTTGCGATGCGAGAGGAGGGGGGGAGGGGTATGTTC
>JADGJF010000254.1:0-26172 GCA_027596845.1 Quaeritorhiza haematococci | reverse complement strand
CAGGCCTCCTCCCCCGCGCCGCCCACACCCTCTTCCAAAAATGCAACTCTCTCCGTACATCCGAAACCTTCGATTTCGAAGTGCAAGTCTCTTTCTACCAACTCCGCGGGGAAGTCGTTGTTGATCTTTTGGGGCAGCAAGCAGAACCACCACAGCAGGGACAGCAGGGGCAGGGTGAGAATGCTTTGACGTTGACGAGGGGGGCGGGTGCGAGGGGGAAGATGAGACCTAAGGAGATGCTTGTGAGGAATGCGGAGGAGGTTGTTAGGTGAGTTCTGAATGGATGGGATGATGGCTTTGAGTGATTTAAAGTGGTGGGGGGCTTCGATGAGAACTCGGAAAACTCTGTGTATTCTTATCATTATGATTTCTCCAACCCCCCGTAACCAGGTGCCTCAACACCGGCCTCACCCGCGCGTCCATCCTCCCCACCTCCACCCACCCAACCCAATCCGTCTTCACAATCTTCCTCCACACTCAACGCACCACCACCTCCACCTCCACACTCACCTCCACAACCTCCGCCTTCAAATTCGTCGACCTATCTCCTTCTTCGTCTCTTCGCCAACTCCAACGCGCTTCTTCGCTGTCCCCAGCGCAGCAGGCTGCGCACGCAATGGAACAGTCGGCGCTTGTGGCGTTTAATAAGGTTGTCAATGCGTTGGCGGATAAGGGCGAGAAGGGCGCGGTGGGAGGTGTGATGGGTGTGCCGTATATGGAGAGTAAATTGACGAGGGTGTTGCAGGAGGCTTTGGGTGGCAATTGGTAAGTAGCGCCTGCTGTGCTGCGTTGCCCATTCCCGTTTTTCCATTCCGTTGGGCGAAGTTTCGTAAATGTCCACGCTTAAACTCACGGATTTATTTGTGATTTACTTCTGTGTTATAGCCATACCCTCATGATCGCGTGTGCGATTCCTACCTTGTACACCGCCAACGATACAATGCACACTCTCCGTGTCTCTTCCCGCGCACAACAAATCATCAACCGTCCGCGCATCAACAACGTCTACCCAGACACCATCAACCCCAACCCCACCTCCGGTCTTACCGGATCCCTAACTGGTACCCCCACCGCACCCCGCGGCATCGTCGATGAACTCCGCGAAATGATCGGTGTGGCTGCACCAGTCTCCCCCAAACCCTCCACCGACGCATCCTTCATCGCACCACCTCGCAGGGCATCCATGCGCGACACAGACAATTCGTTGCAAATCGAATTGGACAGAAAGTCGAGGATGTGCGCTGAATTACAAGCCCGCATCACATACCTCCAGGAAGAACTCAATAAAGCTTCCAAACGGCATGAAGAGCAGTTGAAGCGTTTGGAGGAGCAGCAGGAGAGGGAACGTGAGATGGCTGCGTTGCTTCAGAGTGAGGTTGTGGCTGGGGAGTTGAAGAAGCAGTTAGAGGGGGCGAGGAGGGATGTTGAGGGTTTACAGAAGGAGTTTGGTGACTCGGCGGATCTTGGGGGGGATGAAGGGGAGGTTGTGACGAGGTTGGCGGGTGCGGAAGATGCCGCGAATAGGCTTGCGGCCGAGGTCGAACGGCTTGCGGTGGAGATGAATGGGTTGGTGATGGAGAGGGAACGGATGATGGTTGATTTGCATTATTTGCAATCGTATCAGTATGATTTGGCGGTTGCGAGTGCGGCTGTTGCGGCGGCTGGGGATGGTGTTGGGACACCCGCTAACGAAACCGATGATAAAGACGAGGAGATTGAGCACTTGAAACAACAACTCCTCGAACGTGACCACGCGCTTGAAACCGTTCCTCAACTCTACGAAGAGAAAATCACCAAATTGGTTGGACAGCTTGAACTTCTTGCGGAAGCTACTGAGTCCGGGTTGGCTGCTGCTGCTGTTGCTGCATCCTTCAACACCCCAACCGCCACCACCATCGATGTCGCCGGGGGCGATTCATCGTCTTCGGACTCCCGCTCAAGTTTAACGAGCGCCTACACAACCGCCTCCGACGACTCCAACCTCTCCTACCGCCCTCCCACACTCCCCTCCCTCAACGAACGCTCCGACTCCGGATTCGGGGGTGACTTATTCCCTGACCTCAAAGACTTTGCGCACCGTCTTGAAATGCTTTCTGCGGCGATTGAGACGAGTGAGGCGGAGAAGGACGCGATGACGGCGTTGATTGAGGAGAGGGAATGGATGTTAGGGCAGGTTACTGCGGATTATCATTTGGTTTTGTCGTACCTTGGTGAAGAGCGTGAGGCCAAGGCGAAGAAGGGTCGGGATTTGAAAGAACTTGGGTTCCGTGGAAATGACGGTCAGACTCCTGTTGTGACTGTTGTCGATGAGGACACGGAGATGATGAAGAGGAAGTATGAGGCGCAACTGGAAGATATGCGTGAACAGCTTGCCCACCGTGAAAGTCAGATTCAGGTATTTGCTCAGCGGCTTGGGATGTTCGCTGATGTCATCGACCCCGAAATCACCCCCACCACGAAAGCCTCGATGCTTCCCACACCCCCCGGTACCGAGGACCCTGCAATCGTCAAAAGCGTCGAGAGTTTCGTTAAGCAGATGAACGAACTCGCTGAGAGTATTGAAGTGAGCGAGGCTGAGAAGGATGAGGTGCTTGCGATGTTGGAACGTCGGGAGCGGGAGTTGGCGCAGATGACTGCGGATCATCATCTTCTGATGTCCTACCGGTGTTCATGCGGTGGTATCAAAGAACCCGTCGTGCAGCACTCGCATTCCGATGAGGTTGTTACGCGCCTTGAATCGAAGATCCGTGACTACGAGCGTCAGTTCACGGAAATGCAGCAAACGATTGCGAAGCAAGAGGATGAGTTGAAGAAGAGCCATGAAGAGCATGGAGAGCAGATGATGAAGTTGATGGGGAGGTTGGAGTTGCTTGCCGACGCGGTGGAGGGGAATGTTGCTTTGCCGCCTGTTGCTCCAGCCCCGATGGACGAGGGTAGGCAGGTTGTGAAGGAGCCGTCCTCGGGAATGTTGAACGCGTTGGCGGAGTTTGTCGGCAAGTTGGATTTGTTGGATGAGATGGTGGTGGAGGAAGCGCCCGTCGCGAGGTCTGTGGAGGCCACGAGAGAAGTCGTCGCTGCTCCTCGCCAGGATTCTGAACCTCACCTTCAAAGACTCGTCACCTACCTCTCCCTCATCGCCGATGCCGTCGAGAACGGTACTACCCCACCCCCACCGCCGACGTCCTCGGAGGGCACCATCTCCGCTTCAGAACAGCAGATTATGCACTCTGTCGCCGAATTCGCAGAGCAGTTCAACACCCTCGCTTCCATGCTCGAAGCCTCCGAAGACGAGAAACAAGTCCTCACCGAACGCTACGAAGCTCACATCGCGAAACTCGTCTCGGAACTTCAAGCCGTTGCTGATATCGCTGAAGGCAAATCCGCATCTACCTCTGGTTCCGGTGAAGCTTCGATGCCGTTCTTGAGGGAGTTTGCGGAACGGTTGGAAGTTTTGGGTGGAGTTATTGAGGAGAGCGAGAGGGAGAAGGAGGAAGGAGCTAAGGTGTTGAGGGAATTGGCATTGAGGATTGAGAGTGCTACGAGTGCGATTGTGGAGGGGCAGGCGGGAATGAGGGGTGTGGAGGCTGGTGTGGAGGAGGTATCCGCGTTGGAGTACCTTGTGGAAAGGATTGAGGGCATTGCGACTGTGTTGGATGGGGTTGATGCATTCAGCGGTGCTGCGGAGACCTCTGTTGCTCCGATGCATTGGGACGCGGATGAAGATGATGTGGCGAGTTTGAGAAAACTCCTTCGCGAACGGGAGTCCCAACTTGCTCAAATCACCGCGGACCACCACCTCCTCCTGTCGTACCAACCACCGAAAGAAGTCGAGAGTCTTCAACAGCTTCTCCAAGAACGGGAAACGCAACTTGCGCAACTGACGGCTGATCACCACTTGATGCTGTCATACCAGCCACCCAAGGAAGTTCAGTCGCTGCAGCAAATGCTCCAAGAGCGGGAGAGCCAGTTGGCTCAAACGGTGGCGGATTACCATCTTGTGTTGTCGTACCAGCCCCCAAAGGAGATGCAGAGCTTGCAGCAGCTTTTGCAGGAACGGGAAACTCAACTTGCACAGCTCATGGCGGATCATCACCTCTTGTTGTCGTACCAGCCCCCGAAGGAGATGCAGAACTTGCAGGAGCTTTTGCAGGAACGGGAAACTCAACTTGCGCAATCGACGGCTGATCACCACCTTTTGTTATCGTACCAGCCACCCAAGCAAGTCGAGTCGTTGCAAAGAATGCTTCAAGAACGGGAGTGTCAGTTGGCTCAAACGGTTGCCGACTACCATCTGTCGTTGTCGTACCAGCCTCCGAAGGAAATGCAGAGCTTACAGGAGCTTTTGCAGGAGCGCGAATCACAGCTGGGTCAAGTCACCGCGGACTACCACCTCTCGCTCTCATACCAGCACCAGCCAGTCGAAGGCCAGTCCCCCGCCTTCACCAACGGAGCAGTCGATGTCGTGCGGAGCCCCCAGTCCGCCGACACCAATGAACAGACCATGCAACCTAACTTCTCCACCCGCAACATCGTAGCCCGTAACGGCACTGGTGTCGCCCTTGATGTCGGTCTCTACCACCTCGGGAATGCCAGTAACACTGGTGGCGCGATCTCACCGCCCATCAACCCCATCACTCCAACCTCCTCCTCGGCTTCTCTCTCCCGCACAGTCATGCTTTCCATGGCTCCCACCTCCCGCCGCCGGCCCTCTGTCGCATCCCTTGCCACCCTCAAAGACACCGAAGAAAAAGATAACGTCCCTGTCGCGACCACACCACTTCAACCCAGCTTCAGCATGAACCTCAACGACAACGCTGCCGGTATTCAGTTGTTGAGCGACGAAATCACTATTTTGAGAAGGCGCCTTGAGGAACGCGATGTGGAGATGCGGACGGTTGTGGAACGGTATGAGGCATATATTGATGAGATGGCACGGTACATTGTGTCGGATGATATGGTTGAGTTGGAGGTCATGAAACGCCAGTTCAGGACGGGTATTGGTAAGGGGTTGGCTGCTATTCGTGAGGAAGATGGCGGGGTTGTCCGTGAGGAGAACGGCAACAACAACTCGACAAGCAGTCCTGTCTACCAATCTCAATACGTTGCATACACTCGCCGTGGTAGTGTGGAGGAAGACGATTCGGATGCGCCCTTCCCGACGATCAACACCCGCATGAGCCTTTCTGACGAGGTTGAGATGTTGAGACAGCAATTGAAGGAACGTGAAGCGGAAATGGATGCTGCTGTTGTGCGGTATGAGTCTTACATTGACGAGTTGGCCAGACAGCTGGGTCAGGCGGGTGCGGTTGCAGCTGCTTTGGCGAATGCGGCTGTTGCGCAGAGAGCGGCTGCGGCGTCTGCTCCGGCTTCACCTGTTCGGGCTGAGCCGGAGGTGCGTGTCGTCAGCAGGGAAGCGGAAGCTACTGTCACTAAGGCAGTGGACAGTGAGTCGGAATCCGACCTTGCTGAGATGCTTGCGTTGAGGGAGAGACAGCTCGCTCAGACTACCGCCGATTATCACTTGCTCATGTCACAACAAGACCAAACGG
The DNA here is from genome assembly GCA_027596845.1 of Quaeritorhiza haematococci. Classification (NCBI taxonomy): domain Eukaryota; kingdom Fungi; phylum Chytridiomycota; class Chytridiomycetes; family Quaeritorhizaceae; genus Quaeritorhiza; species Quaeritorhiza haematococci. The sequence goes on along the minus strand of JADGJF010000254.1, from coordinate 20,623 downwards.
CAAGCATCCAACAGCACACCACGAACGAATCCGTGGCTTCCATCTCCCGTGATATCGTCACTGATTCAGCCTCCTCGAAGCCGCAGCTGCGCCTTGTCCTCAACACCGCCGCCAACGTGGCGGACGGGGCTCCCCTTCTCGAAGAAGAAGAAGAAGGAGAGGAACAAATGATTCCATCGTCACGTCTCCGAGAACGAGAGGCAGATATCGAAGCTGCCACAACGCGGTATGAAGCTCATATTGATGATTTGACGAGGGAGTTGGAGCACGCCAAGGTTGGCTACAAGGGTGCTGTTGAGGCTTGGAAGATTAGTTTGGAGGAGGTGAAGGTGCAGAGGAATCGGGCCGACCAGTTGGAGAGGAGGTTGACGGAGGTTGCGCAAGAGGTAGGGTTGAGGTTTTTTTCTTGGTCGAACTTGAGTTTCAGTCAGTTGTGCTCGTTACTGTGGACAAGAAGCATACTGAATTTTGTTCTCTTTTCCCTATTTTTTCAGCAACCGCGATCCCAGGGAGTAACCCCTGTTAGATCGATGGATGTGTCCACTCCAGAACACTCTGACCCTGCCCAGATCCGCTTGGATCAGATGACTGCGGAATACCACCTCGCACTTTCTTACTTGAACGACAAAGCTGCGGAAACCCAGTCGCTCCGATTGCAACTGGAACAGGCGACAGTCGATCAGCACCTCGCCCTTTCTTACCTCAACGACAGAGCTGCCGAAACGGAGGAGCTCCAATCCCGTGTCAACAATCTCACCGCACAACACCACTTGGCGCTCTCGTACCTCAACGACAGTGCCGCCGAGTCGCGCGAGCTTCAGTCGCATGTCAACAACCTTACTGCCCAGCATCACTTGGCGCTCTCGTACCTCAACGACAGTGCAGCCGAGTCGCAGGAGCTTCAATCGCATGTCAACAACATCACCGCTCAACATCATCTTGCTCTCTCTTACCTCAACGATAAAGCCGACGAGGCACAGGAGCTCCAATCCCGTGTCAACAACATCACCGCTCAACATCACTTGGCGCTTTCGTACATCAACGACACCACCGCCGAGTCGGGAGACCTCCAAGCACAATTGAACCAACGCACGGCTGACTACTTCCTCGTTATGTCCTACCTCAATGATCAGGCGGCGGAAGTCGAAGAGCTCAAGGCACAGCTCAGCCAGTTCACTTTGGACCATCATCTTCTTATGTCGTACCAAGGCCAAACTGCCGTCGAAGCTAAATCCGAACAGGATCGGTTGTTGAGCCAAGTTAACCAGCTCACTGCCGATTTCCATCTTCTGCAATCGTACCAAGGCGGTGCTCAAGTTCAGGGAGAAGCACCGAAGAGGTTGTTGAAGAACTGGAGGGAAGCTGTGTTGACTGCGCAGGAGATGCGGGCGCGTAAGAACGAGTTGGAAGCGCAGTTGAACCAGATGGTGGTCGACCAGCACTTGATGATGTCGTACGGTGAATCTGGTCCAGCCTCGGCGAGAATTGTTGTATTCAACGCGGCCGCCCATCACCCGGCTGCGATCGCAACGTCGACGACTACCGTTGGATTGAGTAAAGCGACGGATGTTCACCCGGCGTCATTGCAACGTGGTGATGCTCTTCAAACGACCCGGAGCGTGAAGGAGGTCTCCACTGTTGTGAAAACCAATGTGGCTCCTCAAGGTCAGGACGAGGAGCACAAGAAATTGTTGGAGAACTGGAGGGAGGCTGTGTTGAGTGCTCAGGAAATGCGGGCACGCAAGACCGAGTTGGAAGCACAGTTCAACCAGTCGGTGGTTGACCAGCACTTGTCGATGTCGTTCGGCGAGTCTGCTCCGACTTCGGCAAGGATTGTTGTGTTCAATGCGGCGGCTCATCATCCAGCTGCGATTGCGACGACGACGGTTACGGTCGGCTTCGCCAAGGCCACGGATGTTCACCCCGCGGCCATGCAATCTAGCGGAGCCCAGCAAATGACGAAGAGCGTAAAGGAGGTATCTGGTGTTGCAAGCAAAAAGATGTTGGAAAGCTGGAGAGAAGCTGTTTTGAGCGCACAGGAAATGCGAGTGCGCAACGTGGAATTGGAGGCAAAGTTGAACCAGATGGTGGTTGACCAGCATCTGATTATGTCGTACAGCGGGTCCGCATCGGTTCTGGAGACAAAGAGGGAAGTCTTCAATGCAGCGATTCAACATCCTGCAGCTCTCGCAACGTCGACAGCCGTGACTGGATTTGCTAAGCCGACTGATATGCACCCGGCAGCAATGAAGTCTGGGAGCAAGAAGTCGATTACCCGCGCATTCGAGTCACCCCGATTCCATCCTGCCGCCGTCGAGTCGAAGACTCTCGTGTTCGGCATCGCAAAAGCAACGGATGTCCACCCAGCGGCTTTGAAAAACGCATTTGAGTCCGCTCGCTTCCATCCGGCCGCGTTCCACTCAACAACAGACACCTGTAGCATTCTCAAAGCAACCGATGTACACCCTGCGGCCAGGAAATCTTCCACTGCCGGGCGTTCTGAGGCTATTAGTGTATCTGGTCCAGTAAACGTTGCTATGCTCCACCCAGCCTCTATCAGTTCCAGGTCAGTGTCTGATTGGGGTATCGTCAGGCCGGAAGCCGTGCATCCAGCATCGCTGCGGTCGGAAGTCGTAGAGAGCAAGGAGCGCGGTGTCTTAGCGTTGCCGAGATTGGTAATCAGCCAACCGGACGAGTCAATTAAGCCCTTGATTAGCGCTAATCCCCAGAAGGTCGAGATGCTCATGCAACGCTTGGCGCAGACGACCGAAGAGTACCATCTGGCGCTTTCTTACTTGGGTGAGTTTTTCCCCTCTTTATCAAAGTTGCTTGTTGAATTTCTTCTCCTTCTTTTGGGTCGACTCCCCAAATTGATGTATTACTAACGCACGATGTGATTCTTTCTCAATAGGCGATCACGCCGCGTCCTCGTGGGAGCACGAAAAAGAATTGGAGGAACAACTCAACCAATTGACCGCAGACTACCACCTCATGCTCTCATACCAGAACGACCAAGACAAAGAAGAGAGGTACCGTCGCGCGGTGGACATGTGGAAAGCCAGTGCAACCGACGCCGCCGAACAACGTGCCCGTGCTGAAATGTTGGAGACTCGCCTCAATCAAATCGTCGCTGAGTACCATTTGATGATGTCTTACAACATGTCGCAGAAGATGTCGCCCAGGTCACCGTTGAGGTCACCATTGAGCATTTCCCCACCTTCCCGAGCCGGTGCGTTGTCTCCAGTCGTGCCTACCACGCCAAGGTCACCTGTTTCTCCAACAGAAGTGGCCATGCTTCGCAACCAGGTCGCGCAGCTCACTGAGGAGTATCATTTGATGATGTCCTACCAAGGCGAAAACGCGCAAGAATGGGTTGAGCAGCTTGAAGCTCTTGAAGCGAAACTCAACCAAGTCACGGCGGAGTACCACCTCCTCATGTCGTACCAACAGCAGAACGCCCAAGCCGAAGACGTGGACATGGCGGCGCTCCAACATCAACTCGATCAGGTCACCGAAGAATATCACCTTCTTATGTCGTATGAAGGTGATCGGGCCGTGGCCAACAACGATTTAGTTGAGAGCCTGCAGCAGCAGCTGAACCAAGTCACCGCCGATTACCATCTTCTACTTTCTTACCAGAACGACCAAGATGGTGATGCGCAAAAGAAGCGGTTGGTGGAGAGCTGGAAGGCCAGTGCTCACGATGCAGCTGAACAGAAGGAACGTGCTGAAATGTTCGAGAAGAAGTACAACCAGTTACTCGCCGATCATCATCTGGTGCTTTCTTACAGCTCACAGGCACCATCTGTTGCCCACGAGAACCCGACTCCAGAGCTTCCTCTCAGCAGAGCCGTGGACGCTTCGGTGAAGAGTTCTTCGCGGTCAATCACCTTCGTTGAGAACACTGCGTCGATGGTGGAACAGGTTGATGACCTGGAGCGTAAGCTTAACCAGATGACTGCGGACTTCCACTTGCTCATATCTTACCAGAACGCGCAAGACGGAGACAAGCGGGTTGTTCGGCTTACGGACGCGTGGAAATCAAGCGCCTTGGATGCTACAGAACAGCGACAGCGGGCCGACAAGCTGGAAGCGAAGCTCAACCAGCTCATTGCTGATCATTCACTTGTGTTATCATACCAAGAGGAGGATGCTCGCAAGGTTATCGACCTCGAAAAGAAGCTGCAGCAGGCGACGATCGACCATCACCTGGCGATGAGCTACCAAGGTTCACAGGCTGCCGAATACGAAGAAGAACTCATCCGGTTGCAAAGCACCGCGAACCAACTTGCTTGCGACTACCATCTCCTTATCTCGTTCCAGGAAGAACACCCCTCTGAGATGAAGAAGTTGCAGGCGAAATACACGTTGGAGGCGAGACGAACGATGCTGAAGGACTTGGAAGATCTGAGGAAGCAGGTCCGAGAGGTGAAGGCGAAGGAAGCCTCTAGTATCCGCAGCATGTACAACCGGCTTAGCGACCTCGCTCTTCAACGTGACCAGGCCGAAAGGGAAGCCATTTTGCTGCGGAAGATGATGAAGCGCATGGAATCGCAGCTCAACCAGTTGACGGTGGAGTATCACTACGTCCTCTCGTACCAGCACGAGTACAACGAAATCAAGCATCAGCTCAGCAGGGATACTTGCCCCTCGTTGCTCGCGCGCATCGACGACCTAACGGCACGTTACAACCAATCTGTGGTTGAAAACCAGTACTTGCAGTCGTTCCAGCATGAACTCGCTGTCCTCCGCCAGGTTCAACAAATCGGTCTTCCATCTGATCTCAATCTGGATGTGGAGGTTTTGGATAGTCCGCCCGCGTCGCCGACTTCACAGGTGTCTGCCTACTTGGAGTCTGAGATCTTGTCTCGACGTGCGTCCATCGTGAACACGACTGAGTATCAAGAACTGAAGAAGAGGGCCATGAGAACCGCAGAAGTCGAAAAGCAGATGAAGGAAATGGAAGCCCGGTTGAGAGCGCGCGACCAGTATCTCCACGACACTATCATGGACACCGCCCACCGGATCGCTGAGCTTGAACACCAAGTCATGGAGCTCGAGAACTTGAACGAAGACCTCAACCGCGAACTTAAGTACGCTCGTGAAGATAAGGAACTTCTCGTTCAAGAGCTCGCCGTCATGGACGATGACAACTTGATGCTTCAAAACCAGCTGACGCATGTTGAGATGGCCCCGAGAGCGCTCGTCTCAACTCCGGATCAGTTGCAGGAAGAGTTCGTCTTGCTTCGCGACATCCAAACGCAGACCGACGATGCGGAAATTCACGCGGATACTGCAAGGGCGGCGACGACAACAACCAAGACCACATCCGGGGTACAATCAGTAGAAGCATCAACACAGACCATCGACCCCAGCACACCCGAACAACAAATCCTCTCCATTTCCTCCCGCCTGACTATGGCCACCATGCTTGCCGAGACCCAAGAAGAGACGATCAAGGAGCTCGAAACCCAAGTGAGTGAGGCCCGCGCAAATTGCGAAAAATTCATGCAGCAAAACTGGGAGTTGAAGGTCAAGATTGAGCACGTCGAGAGTGTGGGAAACCAGCGCAATAAAGTCATTGATGAGCTCCTGCGCCGTGTGGAGCGATTGGAATCAGAACGGACTGCACGCTTCCTGAAGCAGACCGTCTTGTCGCTTACAGCAAACCGGACTTCCAACACCACCTCTGCCACAGGTTCACCGCCAACAGAGTTTACGATCCAAGATATGTTGAGAGATTTGGACGAAATCCCGCAGCATGTCGACGATGGAGAGGGTTCATCTTACTTCAGTGACGAACTTATCCAGTCAGTCAGAGAAATTCGCCTTCGGCCTCCGAGGACGGCAACCCACTCATTCTACAGCCTCGCACCTACTGAGCAAAGTCATGACACCGTCCTCGATGATGATCTTCCGCCACCACCAGTCGGTCCTCTTCCACCACTCCCTGCGATTCCAGCTCAGTACCGACCAGCGTCCCCACCAGCAAAGCATCCCGGTCACCTCAGCCGTTCTTCCTTCTCTCCGCCTGCCGACCACTTCGGATCTCCCGAAGCCAAAGCCGCTTCGTTGGAACGGCGTCGGACCGCCAACGTGGAGCCTCGCCACCGATCTCTCCCTCGTCCTTCCAAGCTCGGTTATTCGCAGCGCATGCAGCCACCACCCCGCAGCCAAAGCATGTACATCGACCACGGTGCAGTTGTAACCTCTCATCATTTTGTCGACAACTACCCCAACCCTCCGGCGGGCCCTCGCCATTCAGCGGTTATGTACACGAACTACAATGGAGTTTACCACCCAAACGGACGTCGGCCTAGTGTCCAAGATTCTTTGTATGGGGGACGTCAATCACCGCCGTATGGCTATCGGCGCCACCGCAACAACAGCACCGCGACTGCCGACTTCGAAGACATGAGCGATGGGTCCGAATCAACCTTAAATGGGACTGAGTTCGAACCGTACCCTCATCAACACCCAGTCATCCCGGTCCACCACATGGGCGGCCATTACAGAAGTCAACGCTCAAGCAGCAATCCCAATTACGCTGGTCGCTTTGAAATGAGTGCTTTGGAGGAACCACAGATGTTGAGATTGGCCACACGCAAATCGAATGTGTACATGTAAACGGTTTTGTTTTCCTTTTCTTTTTCTTGGTAGGAGCAGAAACTAGTAAGTTATACATTAGCTTGTACTTGAATGCAAAAATGTGAATAGATTAAATTTGACATATCTCTGCGGTCGCCACACTGCTACTTGATTGCGACCCATCTGATGTCTCAAAAATGCATATCCAAAATGCGCGCCCCGCGTTATGGAATACTGTCCAGAAAGAGTTCCATCACTATAATCGCCGCTTTCTTCTTTGCATGAGCCTTCTGCTTCATCATGCAGCCCACACCTTCAGCTGCTGGCCGCGTCCGCGACCGCACTGTTACTCGCTTGCCCCTCTCACATATTCTCGAAAGGCGCAAGCATCTAAACAGGCAGGTTCACCAGACGAACACAATTGGGGTACAGTGGAGTTTGTATATGAATACCAAAACCATTCCATTGCAGCAAGCACGGTTGGTCATGCCGAAAATATGCATCTCTGTTCGCTGGGTGAGTGAAGGTCGAGTGAAGAACCCCCCTTGGTGGTGGGGGGCGACGTAAAGTAGGTGACAGTCTACATAGTGGCGAGGAAGATCAGTTCCATTATTTTATTGCAGCATCCGTCCTTTTGACGAAAAGAAACAAACATATGGTGTCTTTCACAACAAAGATCACATCTCATCAGTCTCTTTAAAGGTGGATACAATTATAATTGGATTTTTTTCCTTCCCTTCTTCTCCACTCTTCCTGATGCTTGGGTCTTGTACATCCCGCTCTGCAACAATTACATTTGTCCTAGTTTCGCCTGCATGTCCCAACATGTCTCAGTCCGCTTGTAAATGTAAAACACATCATTAACCGAAAAATAAAGACACGCGATCGAAAAAAGCTTCAACGACGCGAGCAGGATTCGAACCTGCGCGGGCAAAGCCCAACAGATTTCTAGTCTGTCCCGTTAACCACTCCGGCATCGCGTCCTGAGACATTCACACTTTAGGCAATACTGTATCTATCATTACGCTTTGAGTCCAAGATTGCTACGGAAGTGTGTCGTCTCGTCGTCGTGCCCCCATGATCGTTCGGGGCGGGGGAAGGGGGGTCTTAGTATAGGTCTTGTATGTAGGCGCTCGTGTGTAGTGGGCTCATGCGTGTATAATTAATAGTCCGTAGACCGTGTATGTATCGTAGTGTCTATGTGTAATACAATGAAGGGTGCGAAGGTTTTCTAAGACCCGCATCTAGCCATACTATCCCGCCTACGTGCCTCTACGATCATCGCCCGTATAATCTGCGATTCCCACAACAAGATCTTCAGCCTTGGAGCCAGCCCGCAGGCATCGGTCTAACCCAGAACGGGTTCCTCAATAAACCCACTCCACGCTTCCCATCTACCCCGTTCTGTAATTGGTATACCAGAAGTATAGTAAGTATCTCTCACTTTTGTCTGCTTGTGAACTAACTATTTGCAACATCCTTCAAGTAATAAAACAAGCCAATCCTTTGTGTCCGCAAGCTGGTCTGAATCTGGTCAGCAAGTGATCAGTAGTTAAACACACAACAACAAAACAACACTTGGACACTACAGCATGCAAGTCGTTGTTGTGGGAGGCGGAGTGATTGGTTCAGCGGCTGCATACTACCTTTCGAAACGAGGCGTCAAGAACATCACCATCGTCGAGCGAGAGGGAATCGCCTGTGCAGCTTCTGGGTAAGTGTTTTACGAGGCGCCATGTGAAAATAAAGTGCAAAGCGCTGAGACGGGAAGCCCCTGGTTGGTCTTTGATGGACGCTGGGCCATGAAGAGGCGAGGGCAGAGTGTACTGTTGCGATTGTGCTCTTTGCCAGTTGTGGGTCTCACCCCTCCCGAGTGCTTACCCAACGCTCCCTTTCATTTTTCTTTCGCACACCTTCAACTCAAAGCAAAGCAGGTGGATTTTTGGCCTACCATTGGTGTTCGGACAACCCTGCTTTGGACCAGCTAGCCCGGAAAAGCTTCAAACTTCATGAAGAACTTGCGAAAACCTTTTGCGGCTACAAAACTCCTAATGAAGGGCAACAACAATCAGACGGCGGCCCTAGCACGCCAGAGCAGATATGCGGGAATAGGGAAGGTGCCGGAGTGATCGAGGAAAGTGGAGCAGGGAATACCATGGATTATGGATATCGAAGAGTTACGACATACAGTGTGGTTGTGATGGAAGAAAAGTCGAAACAAGCACCTAAATCGGGTAGCGGTTCCTCTTCCTTATCTTCGACGGCAGTACCCAAGAAGGAACCGAAATCCTCTACAGCCACCACCAGAAAGACTTCCTCCTCTAGCACTCCGTCGTGGTGTGAAGGTGCCGTTTCTGGTCGTGTGATCGGAACGCCTGAAACTACTGCGCAGTGCCATCCAGAACTGTTCACAAAAGCGTTGGTGCGGGCGTCGGGGGCAACAGTCGTCCACGGTATTGCGGAGGGACTCAAATTCCAGCGAATCGACTCGAGCAGGAGTAGCAGCCGCGGTTCTGAGGGGTCTAGGAGTAGCAGCAACACAGACAAGGTGGTGGGGGTCAGAATTACAGAGATTTCGCCATCGTGCCGCTGTGGAAACAAGCGGAGGAAACCGGATGCTGACTTTGATGATGGTGATGGAAAAGCCGCCGAGGACGAAGACGGAAACTCTGATGATCAACCATTGGCAAAGCGATGCTGCCGATCCAAGGTGCTCTCCGCGGATGTTGTCGTTATTGCGATGGGCCCATGGTCTGGTTTTGCTGCCACCAAATGGGGATTACCACTGCCAGAGATTACCGGACAGAAGGTGCAGAGTGTCGTCGTCCAACCAAAGGAATCCGTGCCAGGTGACTGCTTGTTCGTCGAATACAAGTCGTTATCAGGGGACTGGTTGGAACCAGAAGTTTATCCAAGGTAATGTCCCTGATCGATATGAGAATCTTCGCGTTCCATTCGTTCGCAGTCAACCGCCAACTTACCAACGACTTCTGCTGTTCAGACCCGACGGGCAAGTCTACATTTGCGGAATTGGTCAAGACGGAGCGCAACTCCCGGAGGATCCTGGAAAAGTACTTCCTGTACAATCCTCCTGCAATCGCCTGCTAGAGATCGGAGGGCACATCTCTTCATTACTTTCAATATCGTGCGCCGATCCAGAAACGAATAAAGACGCCAAGGATGTTGATCCTTTCTCATCCACCATCGCCGCTTCACCTGACCACACTGATCCCGACAAAGACATTCCTCTTCCATCAAACACGCTGCCCGAAACAAATTCTGCTGCCACTTCATCATCAACAAGCCACGTCCTTCGCCAACAAGCGTGCTTTTTGCCGATAACCCCAGATGCCCTTCCGTGCATTGGAAAGATCCCGGGCGTCGATGGTGCGTACATTGCTGCTGGACACAGTTGCTGGGGAATTCTCAACGCTCCTGCGACAGGCCTGGCGATTGCGGAGATGATCGTGGATGGAAAAGCGACTAGCTTGGATGTGGGGGCTTTTGATCCGTCACGATTTCGGATACGGAGGAGCCGGAGGGGCAGCGAAAAGGAAGATTGATTTGTTGTCATGCTGATACCCTTTTGTTTTTTGTTTTTTTTTTTGGTTAAGAAGCGTTGATGCGTTGTGTCGATAGTTCAGATAACAGAAAACCTCATTCCTAGTATTCCTTGCCGGTATTGCACTTAGTATGTTGTTGTGTTCTCAATGTAAGTTCACTTATTCTAAACCATGAGTTCGACAGCAGATAGATCATATATACAGCTGTCGAGGGTTCAGAGGTAGCCGACATTATATCGCGCGCGGCGGTCTTTGAATTTCGAACTCCTCGGAATGGAGATTTAGCCGAAGCCTCACAGACTAGTCTCCTCTCAACCCGAACCCTGACACCATGCGCAAATTGAATGGAGCAAAAGAATTTGACATTTTGTGGACAAAAGCCTCATCTGATTCCGCAACAAGCAAATGACACCTACAACATACTGTACTCTGAGTCATGGCAAACTTAGTCTAAAACGATTCATCAATGTCCACAAAATGTTCAAGTGGGATGGTCCGGAGGGATGGCAGCTGTGGTTCTGAGCTTACAAATCTGAAAAACAGATCATGGCACTAAGCTTTAGTTCGAAAGTTATCCTCAAACAATCAAAGCTGAACCACAAATGACACTTACGTGCTGAATCTGTTTGCGGGTGAAAAAATGCTGTGGTTTCCCTCGGACATCTTCTGGATGCTTTTTAACCCCACCTGGATACCCACGAGCATTCCCTGTACTTCAGCCCCGATCGCTCAAACACCCGACCCCGAATTCCCCAAAAAAAGACCCAAAAGATGCTTCAAACAATGGTCTCTCATTGAATTTCCCTGCCAGATGTCCCTTTGTATAAGCCCAACTTGCAAATCCACTTCTTCGATCCCCTGCACTCCACCCTGTAAGCATAAGTTGCATCGAAACATCCAAATCTTGATTCATTATTGGTGGTGGGAAGAAAACAGACAACTCAGCACTTGTCAACTTTTTCGCAGACTCTGGTTGATCCTGGGTTCCATGACAGGTCCCCTTCTCCTCCTGTTCAGCCTCTGGTATGCACGTTATCAAGACCACATTCAACATTTCACTGGCATGAAAGACATAACCAAGGCATCTACTTCCGGTCTTCCAAACCCGCACTTCAACTTTATCCCCTTCTTTCCAGTGCTGATGTGAGCCGTGATTGTAAGTTGCAACTTCTTTACTTCCAACACTCTTGCTGCACGCCATGCTGACTCGGTTTTCGTGTCATCACAGTCAAGGGGCACTTCTCTGCAAAGAGCAAACAAAAGTGGAAAGTGTCTTTCTGCCGCATACTTTCCAGATCCCATATACTTTGATCAGGGGGCAGGTTGAGGAACTCCAGCGGTTCGGAGGATGACGGTCGTTTGCCGAGAACTGTTGCCCCTTCAGTAGTGCCACCAATGCCAGCAAGATTGTCATCGAGTTTGACCTAAAGTGGGGTTGTGTTAGCATCGGGCGGGATAGGATCCATGGGATTGAAAGTGGTTCCATTCTTGGAAGTGAGGTTCAATAACAACGGGGACGTTGTAAGGGACGGAAGCAACAGTGGGCGGAGACGTTGGAAAATGAAGTCTCTGGATGGTTGAAAAGAACTGTCAGCGAAGGAAAAAATGTGGATGCATTTGTAAACAAACTTATCAGAGTGAAGCACAACACACCTTAATTGCGCGACGACGCAAATGTTCTCAGGGACTTCGACAGCGTCGCTTGCAAAGGATTCGTCGCCGCCACGGAGTTTTCGGGGAAACATGAACGAGACCAACATCTTAGTGCTTTGTCTTACCTGGACGATTCTGTTTTCCCCAGTATTTTTTGCTTCGATTGCCTTCTTCAACCCTCACATTCCCTCACATTCCCTTGTTCTTCACACCTCCCTCCTCTCTTCTCACACTTACCTCACCAGTTTGATGCCTGAGGCAGCGACTCGAAGTCAGTTGGAAATATTGGCAAGTGGTTAGCACTCACGGTCACGTACAAAGGTGTCTTGGGCAAGTCTACTTAACAGAGAAAATTGGCACTGCGAAGCCAATTGGTGACGTGATATCCCCACCGCCAGAAAGCAATAAACACATGGCATAATGTTAATGTAAAATCGTAGGATGTAGATTCTACAATACTCTACATTCTATAACTCTTCTCCGAATCGACAAATCCTGCAACAAACCTCCGTGTCTGCCTCCGTGTCGGTAGCAACAAATCTTGTAGCTCAACGACACTTAAACATTGAATGCCATAGGACATAGATCACAACAACAAGAATACGGCTGTCAGAGCCTGAAGGAGCCTGATATGGCCAATACAATCGACTCAATCGGTCTTGGAATCCTCGGAAATAATTAATGCTTTACAGAAGGCCACAAAACGCTGTACAACCATCGCACTCGTCCCTTTCAAGTCAAGCCGTCGAGACAAAACAATCCAGGCCGCGCGAAGACATATACGCTTTCACCCCTCCTGGAAGCAAGAAGTGAATCTCCAGGCGCGGGCGTGGCTTTACGGAGAAGCGTTCCTTCAAGATTGTCACCCTTCTTTGACCGCGACTACAACCACCATGACGACGTTGCGGTGCTTGGATAAAACATGGTCGAGGGCCACGAAGGTACCGAAACTCCCCTCGTGGCCGGCTCTCGCACGCCTCACGTCAAGTCAACAAATCTATCCTCTATTCACGCAACCTGGCTGCTTTTTGGGCCACTTAGGGATAAGCGTCCACTTCCATACCGTCAGATCATCCTCCTTCCGCACCCGAAATTTCGACAAGCCCTCTCAACTCCTCGTCCTCCGTTCCCTCCGAAGCAGATTATCCCGCTCACCCCAACCACCCAACGCAAAACAGTCACCCTACAATCGCAGTAACGCTCGGCGTTTATTGGTCTTCTTTGGGACACTCACGGCAGGAACGTTGGGGTTCCTGTACCTTTGCGATCCTAAGGGTTTTGATCATAATGTGATTGCTGTGGGACGGTCTTATAGGGCGGGGGTTGCGGCTGTTTCGATCGTTGCGGATTATGTGTGGTCTTTGAGGAAAAGTCAGCAGGCTGATGTGGTGGGGGAGGAGGAGTATAAGAGGATAAAGAGCGCGTGTCATTCGAGGTCAGCTCAGCGGTTGCTCGATCTTTGTAAGAGTAATGGGTGAGTGTTTGGCGATTTTTCTGACGTACCTGAAAGCGTGGGTCCGGATCGGAAACGGGTTTGGTGAAGTGCCGTTGGGAAGTTGTGTACGTAAACAAACCGGTTGACTTAACCCCATCTGTTCGATGAACCCGTTACTCCCTCACTGCAAAAACAACTGGCAGTGGTATCTACATCAAATTGGGCCAACACATCTCCGCTCTTCAGTACCTACTGCCAGAAGAATACACCGAAACCCTCAAAGTTCTCCAAGATCGATGCCCTCCCACCCCACTAGACCAAATCGAGCTCCTCTTCCAGGAAGATCTCGGCTGCAGCATCTCTGATCTTTTTGAAGAATTCGATCCAAAACCTGTGGGGGTCGCATCCTTGGCCCAAGTGCACAGAGCGCGACTTCGGGAGAATGTCAAGCACACTCTATTCAGCCAGGAGTTGAGCCACCACCACCTTCAACAACAACAGTTATCCATGGACTCCCCCGCCACTGTGAGCACGTCAAACGCAACAAGTTCATCGTCTTCTTCGTCTGGTGCTGTAGCGCCACTACCGCCGCCTCCTCACACGATGAAGGGAGGTGCGGAAGTGGCTATTAAAATTCAGCATCGGTACCTTGATGAGTACACGCCGGTAGACATCCACACATGCACGACTATCGTACGACTCATTAAGCGGTTCTTCCCGGCGTTTGAGTTTGAGTGGTTGGCGACGGAGATGCAACTCAGTCTTCCAAAGGAACTTGATTTTGTTCATGAAGCTCTAAATGCGAACCAGGTCAGCGGCTCCCCCCTGACAACAAATTGTCGTCATCCTGAAATACTGTCCTGGCTTAGTTTTATGCAGATTCCTTTTGCTTCGGCAGTTGTGAAAATCTCGTTCTGACGTCTTTCGATTATTCCCCGTCTTTCTGGTTCATCTCCACGCCTTCAGGTCCGTCATAATTTCAGGAACAACAAGGTCCTCAAAATCCCTGACGTCTATTGGGCCAAGCGGCGAATGTTGGTTATGGAATGTGAGTACTCAGTGCAAACACGCGCAGTTCTCTGTTCCCACTCTTTCCACATAGAATTAATGTCAAAAAACACACATGTTGCTTCCAGATATTCACGGCGCCAAAATCGACGATTTGAACTACATGCGCAAACATACGATGGATCCTCGCGCTGTCTCTGCAGAGTTGAATAAGGTCTATTCGGAGATGATTTTCTTGCATGGGTATGTTTTATTCTTCCTCCCTTCATTCTTTTTCATCTTCTCTAAGCTTTATTTTTGTTTACAAAAATATCGGAGGTCATTGTCATCATATTCATCCTCGTAACTCCTATCCCATCCTCGCAATCAGTTGGGTGCACTGTGACCCACATCAAGGAAACGTCTTCGTCCGCCCACGGCCGCACCCTCCGTCTTTCTGGACTCGCTGGTTCTCACCCACATTCAGCCTCTTCTCCCGTTTCTTTGGATTCAACTCGGCATCTAACCCACACAACTTTGAGCTCGTCCTCCTGGACCACGGACTGTACCGCAACCTTCCAGACGATCTTCGCCTCGACTATGCACACTTGTGGGCAGCTCTCATCGCCGGAGACGAGCCTGGAATCGAAAGATACTCGTACCGACTTTTCACGTATGACGATCGTGTCAAGAACAAGAGAACGGCTGATGGGATCGACTATCACCGACTCTTTGCGTCGATGTTGACGGGACGCGCGTGGTCTACTATTGCTGGTGATAGTAGCGAAGATGGAGAGAGTGGGCGAAACGATAGCCGGAGTGGTCGGAGTAGAGGACTGGCCTCGGTACGTACGGACCAAGAAACAAAAACCATCATCAACAAGGCTGGATCCGGAGCCTTCTTCTTGGCTGTGTCCGAAGTGCTCGCTGCACTCCCGAGAGAGGTCCTCCTCCTCCTCAAAACAAACGATCTCTTACGATCCGTAGACAACACTCTGGGCGTCGGTACTTCTCCCACTGCATCCTCCCTATCACCCTCCTCCCAACCCGCCGTAGCAGAAGAAGAAGACATCGTCAAAGCCAAACAACGAACCCTCCACCTTATCCGCATGGTTACTCTGATGGGATGGTACTGCACTCAAGCGATTCACAAGGAAAAGATCAAGCAGTTGTATCGAGAAATGCAGGAGAAGACGACTGTGGAAGGGAATTGGGTTTGGTTGCCGGTTGTGTGGGCGGATGTGAGGTTTTGGAGGTGTTGGTGGGAGTATTGGATGGATACGGTGAGGTTGAGGGTGGGCGTGGAGGTTTGGGTTTGGGTGATGGGGGTTTTGGCACAGGTTGGGGTGTGAGGGATGAAGTTGGGATTTGGTTACTGGTATTGTGCAGGCTATGGCGGAAGCGTGGGATCGTAACTTATGAGCGATTGGTGAGGTGGATGTTTTAGAGAGTAGATGGGGGTAGAGGAGAGCGTGGTATGCGAACACATTTCTCGAAATTCAGGCGACTTCTTTGAACCCCAAGTTTGCCCCCAAATGTCGGAGGTCACCCCGCCGAAAGCTGGGCCATTCAGGAAATGATATAACTCCAATGGGTTTTCTGGAGACGGAGAGTTATCCCAGTCCCACGCAGGTCCTGTCATGGTCACTCACTCAAGGACTTCATAATAAAAGGATTTTCCAGAAGACCAACATAGCTTGGAAGCGTTTTCTTGATAAATGATGATAAAAGTACACTATACAAAGCGACAAGCAGCATAAACGGATTCAGATCCCCAAGAAGAGAGACAATGCCATCAACCTTATGTTGGATATACCTATGAAAAAAAAGCAAAAGAAAAACGCTTCCACAAGCTCTCACATCTGTTGGAGAAAGAAAAAAAGAAACCATATTCCGACGAATAACCTCTCAAACACGAAGAGAACTGCCCCAATATCCTATGCTCTCACACAAAAAAGGATTTCTCCAAGCTTAAAAATATTTAAGAGGACCTGGCAACCTCGTCAGAAGCGACCGGGGCGTAGCCCGAGGAGTTGTAAGCGGGCAAGAAGGAATCCTCCTCACTCACGCGGTGCTGTTCCAAGACAATGGCGTACGCAGCCTTTTCGTCACCAACGAACGAGACCTTCTTGATGAACTTGCCGCTCTCGTCATCATCGTATTCACCCTCTTCGTCAGAGCGCCTGCGGCTGCCGAAGGAGCCAGCACCAGTGATGAGGGCGACGAAACGGACAATGAGAAGGGCGACACAACCCAAGAGGGCACCAGCGAACATCGAAAGGGCGACCTTGGTGGGCATGGATTGGGCGTGGAACCAGCGAGAGGCATTGGCCTTGGCAGCGCGGAAGCAACCGATAATGCGGGGCTTGTGTGGGGCTTGGTCGTTGGGGGTGGCGGCATCCGAGGAGGCGTGGAAGGCCTTGGCGGGAGCAGGGTGCGCAGAAGAGTGGTGCATCCCGTGGTGCATTCCCATACGCATACCAGCAGCAGGGCCGCAGGGCATGGGCATGGACTTCTTGACAGAACCATCGAGGGCAATTTCCAAAATCTGCTGCATGGCGTCCTTTTGTTCGACCTCAACGCCGTTAATTTCAAGGATACGTTCCTTCAAAGTGATGCGGGTGACCGTGGCGCCGTTGACTTGAACTTGTTCGCCAGTGGCGTCGACTTCGATACCAACGATTCCAACGTCGAAGGCGTTTTCAATGTCGGCTTTGCTGGTGATGTTAAGGGTCTCGAGACCGGCTTTGGTAACGCCAACGACCATGGCGGCCTTGATTTTGAGGTTGGAAACTCCCATCTGGACGGGGACGTCGTTGACAGTGACCTACATTACAAAAACATGGCAAAGGATTAGGGCACAAAGCTCACCAGACATGAAAACTTGGATGCACTAGAGCTGTCAAAACAGTGAGCTTTCACTCAAGACATACCTGACCCTTCTTGTCGACGTCGAACATGACAATAACGTCAGTGATACGCTCAGCGAGTTCGGTCTTGGTTCCATCCTCGGCAACATCCACCAAGTCGTCAACACGCTGAAAATAATAACAGCGGTGCAGTTGTTAGATATGAACCACCATGGGGGGCGGGTCAGAGCCACAAGCCAGGTAAGCAGGAGTCAAACAACGAGCTCTTGACACAATACCTTCACGGAAACAGCAAAGCGGCCATGTTCATTCAATTTTCCGGCAGCGTAAAGCTCAAGAGACGTCTTGTGAATGTCCTCAATCTTCGGGCTTGGGGATGCGCAGACGGCGCCTATTAGAAGGAACAAACATATTAGCTTTTGAAATAAGAGGCAGGTGAGGGGAAGGCACCGGCCCAGTGCAGGCACCAGTCTGTGGAATGAAGACGTGTAGGTAGCATGCGGCGTTCGGACAGTCGACGCCTCACTTGGTGCAGGAAGGAATGATACTCACCGATGACTGCCAACAAAGCGAGGAGCAAGTGGATAGCCCTTGCCATTGTGGAATTCCTTCGGGGAGAGTAAACGTATGAGGGCCACGGGGGGCTAGAGACGACGGACAGGAGAAGCGCGGGTGATGATGAATAAGTGGAAGGAGAGCGCTTTGGGTGGGTTCGGTGAAACAATAAATAGGTGTGAAAATTTGGGTGGAGGAGTTACAGGAGAATACTACACTGCCGGATTTCTGATTACATATAAAACTCAAAGACTGTGGAGGGGTTCCAGGTCGGGCGCGGTGGGACACAACACCACAACACCAAGGGCCAGCCGCAACGGGGAATTCGGGAAGTCAAAACGCCAAAGACTGTGGTGCCACACGGAAGGGCACCGAACACACGGCACCTCCTGGAATTGGAAAGTAACTTGGAAATGGTTCGAAACCCCTCGAACCCCCAAGACAAAGTTTGAGAAGTTCGCGGGAAATGTCGTGGAGCAGGTCGTGGAGAAAAACCATGGAGAAAACCCTCGCGAGAAAAATTCCCTTTTCGCACCATTTTTCGCATTTGGATCTTCACACTAACCATGAGCCAGACATGAGTTGAAGAGCATGACCGTGAGAGCGGATGTAAAATGTCACATCCCGAAAATCATCAAAATTCGCGAATGAATACCAACAGACGCGCAAAAACGTCGGGCATCGAAAAAATGGCCGCTCTGGAAAAAATATGTTCGATCCCAGATACAGCACATACAATAATATCACATCAAGATTCCAAGTATGGATCTCAACGAAGAGTTCAGACAAGAGCCAGGACTTTGGTGAGAACAGGGTGGGGATTCGCCTCAAAACTCATTTGCGCAATTACAGTAAGATGTAAAAGGGACTTCGATGTGTCCGTGTTCAGATCCCATGCTACGTTCCAAAAGAACGACCACAGTTTTTAAGAGAAGACTCATGAAAAGCTTGATGTTTATGAACATTTATGCGAGGGAATTTCGATTTGACAATGTGCGAATAAATTATCAAAAACTTGCAGATATGAACACGGACATTAACCTAACCGTCGCGAATGCACTGAAAATCCACAAAACTGATCTCCTGCTCCTTGGCCCCGCAAATCATCGCATACGTGCGTTGCCGGGTCTTCAACATCTGTATCGCGACGGTCTTGGTCTTCCCCTGGGGTATTTCCAATTCGAAAAGGAAATAATCAGATTCAGAATCTTGGCGTTCTATCGTCGAACCATGTCCAGGCTCGTGACGATTCATTCCCTATCTCAACCATCTTACCTCTTGTAACACGTCTGCCCCTCAAATCTGTCTGTTTCTTCCTCGTCGTGCTTGCCCCCTCGCTCTGCCCCACTGTCCTGCCTCGTCCCTTTCTTTGTCCCCTCCACCTCCTCCTGTCGTCCAGATATACCCTTACATCCGCCACATACGCCCAACAACTCGTTCCTAATGCTGGTTTCAGTCGTTTCCGTTGATCCCCTCCCATTCCATCATCGTCATCCCATAATCCAAAACCTTCAACGTGGAGGAGGTGCGATGGCGCAGTGGTAGAGGTCGTTCCATCGTCGTTGGTGTCGTCGTCGTTTGTGGTAGGGCGAGTAGGGGATGTCCGGCGGGTTGGATGAGCGGAGGTTACGGAGGATGATGATGATGATGAAAGTGGGCGGGGGGGCGAGTGATCTGAGACAGCGTAGTTTGTGACCTTGAAAATGAAACGTTTGGCAAACAGAGAATCAAGTTGTAAGATACACAGCCCAGAAACGAGACGAAACGAAACCATAAACAGCATACATGAGCCCATAATTGCTCGACGGAACGGAAGAAGAAGTGCCATACCAGGACTGCGAATCCGTGTTCAAGAGCCAGCGACCTCAAAGACCTCGCTATGGATGTCATCATCACATGTGCTTTTTATCGACCACGTTTAGCAGAAAAAATATGTCAGAACCTCGACTTTCCAAGAAAGACATGATGCTCGTGATCCCCTTCATACCTTCCGCATACTTCGTTCCCAAAAGCGGCGAAATGAGACCCGCGATCGAGTCGAGCACTACCAACTTGATCGGGCCTCCTCCTTCTGCTCGTGGAGAAGCGGCCTTTGCCCCGCGGGAGTACAGTATAAGTGATTTCGTTCGTTAACAACAATTCCTTTCTTGGAAGTGGGAAGGGAACGGTAAATGAAGGTTCACGCACCAAAGTGTCCGCCAGGTTTTCAATCGCATCCAGACAGGAGTACGCATCGAAACACTTGAAACATAGCAGCCGTTTCAAAACATCTTGCTCGTCCGGATCTGGCACCTAACAAGATCGATGAGAGGGTACAAAAAGACAGAGCGTGTGTGAAGAAAAGACAAAAACATCAGTCATTCTGTCCAACAAGAACCCATCCTCTCAAGAACCGCAACATAAATACGATACCAACTTGATCAGAATGATTCTCTTCTGACCCTCCTCCACTTGACCGACTTTTCTCTCTCCTCCACGACTCGAATTTGTCACTTTTCCTTAAGATTTCTAATATCCGCCCGGGGGAGAAGGCGTTGCCTGTGTCGATGTAGACTGCGCGGGCAAGCGTTCCAGCAGAATCGGGGGCGACGTTCTTTGAGGTTAGCGTTGTTAGGAGGGCTGTGAAGCAAAGCTGGAAATCAGATGGATTTTCAAGGGTTGGCAGGAAGAGTGATGAAAAGGAAAGAATGCTTTCAGTATCAGAGAAGGAAATGCTGGATAGAAAACGGTTCATTTTCATATCTGCTATCATTGCGATAAGGGTGACAGGCGTCGATGATTTTTTTGAAGCTACCTGCGTCTTTCCACAACCCGGTGGACCAAACACTTCCGTTATGTGGCCCGGCGTGAGACCGCCTTGGAGAAGATGATCCAAACTTTTGTTGAAACAAGTTCGCCGTGGAGAAGGAACAGAATCGGAAGACGTGAACAAAATGACCTTGTGTCCAGTGGAAAATGAACAGTGAATGCCC